>JAFELO010000009.1:527426-553945 GCA_017140195.1 Eumaeus atala | reverse complement strand
TCTGCCGCAGTTCAAAGTCGTGTGTTCGTGTTCAGACTAAACCCAGAGACAACTGTGTATTGTAAATTACACTCGCGAGCACAATTGTTTCCTTTATGTCCTCAAGAGGGCGCTCGCGCTGTAAGACTTTGCTTATACCTCCTGAGGTCGGGAGGTCGACGCTCTCTCAACATATTTTTATTCACATATCTGCTCAGCGATAATGAGCACAACGGCATTAGATACGTCATAAAACCCCCATAACTGTCAGATTCGCCATAAAACTGAACGCCCACTATAATCTATCACATTCTCTATGGTTTTTCTCAAGTTATTCCTATTATCACTGTTCCCACAACCACAAGCCACTACAAGTGACATCGCTATTTACGCGTTAATAAGAGTTTTTCGCAACACGTCTTAAGGCTTCACCCCACAATTGAAAAAACCGTGTTGTATAGGAAAGGTAGTGCCATGCTGCATAGGAGAAAGTAGTCCCATGGATGGTACATGACGTAACATCCTCGTATGCAACGGAACTGCGCCGGCGCGACCAGGGAGGTACCTCTCGCTCACTTGACACCGCCGTATAGTGACGCCTACGGTGACGCGTTTCGTGCGGCTTGTGAGTAGCCGGTGGCCCATTAGACGGAGGGAGGTTGAAGAAGAAAAAGGGCAACGCATCTGCACCGCCGTAAAGTGACATCTTCAGCGTCGCGTTTTGTCCGGTTCGTGAGTAGCAATATATCGGCATACTGATTATATGGATGTTCAAGGCCGTCGGTAGTCGTAAAATGGCTCCGATTACTCGTTTGCCTCCTATTCTATAAATAAAAGGAAATAAAAAAACGCATACAGAAATTTGGCATTTTAAACTTATATGTATACTATAATATTATAAAGTCCCTTGTAACTGTATTTATTCTTAGGGAAGTGAACCGAACATCATTCTGTGGCTGACACCAAGCATCACTATTCAGAAGAGTCGTACCTACTAATATGATAAACCAGCCGTCGCCCGCTACTGCACCCGCATGACATGCAAATGCACTGCATACATACAGAGAAACTGGAAAGTTGCTATCTCTTTAGGCTATGAGTTATTCTGTTATGTAAGTTAAAACAATGCCAATCTTCCCAAGAATCAGTACAGTCGTCTTATCGTGATTGAGTAACAAACATCTGCACATCCCATTCACCAAACATTCAAACTGTCGCAATAGTAAGATTTTATTTTTCACAAGGAGGGCTGCCCTGCCTCCGCGACTTCCCCTGGGTCCCTTAAATTGTGAAGTTTTAAATACGACAAGACATTTATTGTATATCTTATTGTGGTGGCCCCTAATATACTATATGTTGTGTTGAAATGGGGGCTCCGTAAGAAATTGTAAAACTCGTAAACGGCCCATCCGCCTATAAGTACTATCTCTTCCTCGTCTGCAAGAACACTCTAAAAGCTATTTATTCATCCGTGTATGCGACGATAATAAAATAGCCGAAACGTCAATCCTAATGCCTAAACAATTCTCAGCACAACGTTGAAACAGCCTGGACCAACACACACAGACAGAGACAAAACCACACATTCGATACAATACGACGAGCAACGTTGTTAGAAGCACGAGGACCGAGACAGAAACGTGGCGGCCCAGCGGCCCGTCCATCAGCCGCGCGACTGATGGCTCCACTACTGAGCTAAATAAAACCCACTCTGGCCCGGAACAAATTAAATTCCAAACTTTTGCATACGAATTGCGTTCGGGTTTTTAGAGACATTGCGCAAACAAATGCACAGCTGTCGCGTGTGAATGCATGTGATTGCTGGCATTTTCATTTTTATTATTCCGACACATCGTTATCATTAACTAGCTGTTGTGTCTATCATTACTCCACGGACACACGTCCGTCGTCGTCACCAGAAGCTGTATATAACAGATACTGATGTAACACTCCACCAGCAATAAACAGAAACCACTGCGAATTAGAACGCCCAATTTAGATCAGATCACCCACACCTCACACAACTTAACGATACGTTTTTTTTTATCCAACCCCTTCATGGTTGGATGCGGGCTACCCAGGATCGGGACGGTTGGCGTGCTATGGGGGAGACTTATGTTCAACAGTGGACGTGGAGTGGATTCATTCATTCATTCAATCCCTTCATCCTAGTTTTCTTAGTTCTCCCTATATACGTCCTGATAACTACCAGTATCCACTGTCAATGCGTATGTGAGCGGAACACATTATATACAACGGGCGCACACGCTGTCACGTGAGCAGCGCTCGTTTCCAAACGCCCCAATTTGTTTCTATTTATCATTTCATCGTACATTTAGCTATTTCTTTGATTTACATAAACACAAATCCCGAACGGGCGGCATGACAAAAAGTGAATACAACGTGACCGCCAGCGTGATCTCGTTCGTAATGAGCTCTATAAATCAACGGGACAGCGTGACGTACAGAAATACAGCGTGATTAATACAATACTTTGTGGCAATACGCGTATTTTTATCTCGGGTTGTTTATTGTGGTGGTACATGAGAGCTTGCGAGATTTGGAATATTATTTGCCGACTTAAGAGACTTGCCTCATGGCCACATAGTTTAAACGTCAGAGGAAACCCAATCCCAATAAAGGAGTCACTTTATTAACATCACTGTACTTAATCTACTTTGGAAATGTTTATAAGAGTTTGTGTCATTTTGCATTAGTCTAACTGAGCTGGCATTACTAATAAGGTCACCAAATAGCTTTGATTTCTCGCTTGTCTTGCTCTGGGCTTAAAAATAGAATAAAATATTTTAACTGTTGTACCAGTCTTAACTTTAAATAAGATATCATTTTTGTTTCATTATTCTGTAAAAGAAGGAATCAGTGCACAATACTAAATTGCTTATGCGCCAGCGCGCGGCGGTTGTGATCTAATTGCGTTGCATTAAGTGAAATGTTGCTGGGCTTAGCAAGTGCAGCTATTAGGCTCTACAGCGGCGACTCTCGTAATTTCCCTGAGAGTTTTAAGCCTAACAAAAGTGTATTTTTGCAATTTCAGCCCCAGTCGACCCATTGTTTGCTTACAATTGTTTTAACTTGAGAGTTATCTTCACATTTTATAAGAATTCTTTGTTCAAGAGGATTTTAATAAAATGTCAAATGAGATACTAGTCGGATAGCAATTGACTAATCAAAACTTAATTGAAACATTAAGAGTATAAGAAGGAAAATAGTTCATCGTATTTAGTAGTATCTAGTAGTAGTAACTAAATGGCTGTTATTTGTTGCAGTTTCTCATATGGAAATTGTATGAATGCTTTTCTCCTGCGAAATTTAACTGTCACGTTTCACTTTGAATTATTGTGTGCTATACCTCATGAAATGTTATCATGGAGTATTCACGAATGCTCACCTAAACTAGATGACATTAATCCCCACTCCATAATAACTGCGAGGTGGGGAGAGCGAGACATGTCTCTAGAGAATATCCAGTGAGACACAGTCCGCGCGCTCTCGCCGCGTCCTGGACGCCATAAATAAAAGTTTTGAATGCGAAAAGCTAAATCAGGATGCTGCAGTGCAGTCGTGCAACTATTTTAAATTACCAGCCGTAACTTTGTTAAGCGTTTTCGGACGTTTAAAGCATTTTACATTAACGTTATTAAGTTGAAACATTATCAACATCATCGCTGACGTCAACATTAAGAGAGCTGCGTTGAAGGAAAGGAAGAGTGCTATAAAAATATTCATCACATTAATGATTATTAACAGGATTGTATGACAATAAAACTATTGCAATAGATTTTGCAACGGTCTATATAGTTATTTATAAATCTAGACGTTTCAGGTGCTTCACAACAGCCATTGCCACGAGACTCTCTGCCTGTGTGTGTGTGTGTGTGTGTGTGTGTGTGTGTGTGTGTGTGTGTGTGTGTGTGTGTGTGTGTGTGTGTTTGTGTGCATGCGTGCGTGCGTGCGTGTGCGTGTGTGTGTAAGGAGAAACTTTTTAAGGCGAATGCCATAGGACGCGCTTTAAAATAAATAGGACTCGAATCAGGTTTTAGTGTTAACCTAAAATGTTCCCAATTCGTTATAAAATACAGGTGCATAACGCAGGTATAACAAATGCATCTCGTCTGTCGTTATACAATTAAATACCGCGAAATCGGGACCGAGAAGCGGCGCACGACGTACACGTACAGCTCGTGCGGCCGCTCGGCGCGACGGTCACCGCAGCCCTGTCTATGCGGTGAATAACGTCACCCGTAGAACTAACTAGTTTTTTGTTGGTGCTAGACAATGGTACTTTAGAAAAGTGTCGCATGTATGTTATTTTAGATATAACGGTCACGGCCGAACCGCTATCTACCTCGAAAGACAGATATATATACGCCGATATAGATAGACGCCGTTTACGCACATCGTCTCAACTAGTGGCTCGCCTTTAAATGATCTAAAATTTGCAACTCACTGTCATCAACACCATCACCGTCGCTCTCGTTCACGGCATCCGCGTGAACACACTTCACAGATCTACATATTTTACGCAAATGGCCTTTTTTATAGAATAGAATACACCGCACACACTACACTTTTCTTTCTTTGCACTCTTACCGTAAACTGGCACTTTCTTGTCTATTTTGTACACCGCTGGTCCAGGGTACGCCTGTGACGCAGTGGCTGCTACGGCGCGCGCGCTCCGCAGGTTCTCGGCGAGCTCTACTGCCGCGGGCAGCGTGAGTCCGGACAGGTCCTGCACGTACAGCTTTCCTTTCTCGGGTCCCGGCATACCCATCAAAAATCGGTCTCGCAATGTTCCTTCAACATTAGTGCGGTGAGACCGCAAAGTCTAGCCGCCCACTGTGACGCTGTCTCTGTGGGCCACTACAGCGTAGAATTTGTGCCTTTCGCCAAATCCTACTTGCTTCGGCGTAAAATGACCATCCAGAAGTTTTAAAACATCTGTGTACGGAACTTCTGTGAGATCTTTTGGCAGGGCTAGATCTAACGCTAATGTATAAGTACCGCCTGAGAGTGCGCTCAGCAAAAACGCTCGTCGTTTGTCCCCCCGTGGCTCTTTCATCGCGTCGATATCGTTCGCGATGAACCACTGTAACATCCTGCTCTTGGACGTCCTCCAGTCTTGGACGTTGTGGTCGAAAGTAGACACGAATCCACTGTTCAAAACGGATATCCTTAACTGTTCAACGTAGGTAGGTAAGTAGGTACCTCGTCGCCACTGAGAAACATGTGGAACGGGAGCAAGGAAACACACGACGGCCGTTAACACACAGATTTTTATTGGACGCAGATGCAACCCTCATATATAACAAGGATCATGGAATAATGTTGAGATAAAGTGTGAAAAACAAATCGAGTTATAGCATACTAATCGATTAGACTCTTATATTGTTTGTGTTTATGAAAATTTCCGTTTATTAAAGTTAATGTTCCACTTTATATTGTTATTTTGTTATTTCAGTTACTCGCTCATACCATCTCACAACGCAGTAGGTAAATAAATATCAAGAATTGTAAGACACTTGACATACTGAAGGAGGGTGCTCCGTACTTGGGATTTGACCAACAAATATTTTAATTTTTTTAACAAATATTCACTGTGTCACAGCAGGCTGTTAGCCCACGACTTTTCACATTGCAGCATGACATGGCTGTGTGGTGTGGGACACGATCACTCGCCAGCACGCGCCAGGAGGCGAGCCTTTGATTTCACTAATGACTAATTACTTGTGGAAGCTTTTTTCCTTGATTAGTTCCGAATTCCCATTGGCATGCGATTTATTTTCACCCGACTAATCATGAGTGAAAAAGAAAATGTTTGATTGTAACAAAAAGTATTAGGAATTATTCCGTGCAATTACTGGAGAGATTTTAATGCACACATTACACAATATGATTTTTACAAAAACATGTTTTCTAGCGTAAATGACAAAAAGTGTTATGTAAATGTTTCTTTCAATCATACTGTCGAAGTAATTTGTGTATAGATAACATACGAATACATAGAGAACGGGAGGTCGTAAGCATTAATTATTTCATTTGTAATTAAGCGCTATTACAGCGCCCGCATTGTGCGACCATACTTTCGGAAAATAATGTGACGAAATTCGATTAGGATTACAATAGCAATAAGCAATATATTCGGTTTATTATATTATGGTTAGTTATACAGAATCATTACCCCTGTATAGAAAAAGAAAAAACAAAAAAAAAACAAACACGTATCCTTCAAATTCCATATCAAATCCTATTCCGTAGTAACATTTCGTCAAACTTCGCCAGTTCTCTGTGATCTTCGATCGTTTTTATATTCAATAAATTATAAACAATGATAGAAAAACAACGCAATGGTGATATAACATACGACGCGATGTACTTAAATACTGTTTTCTTTTTTATTCATGAATATTACCTGCTGTATATTAATTTCCTGCAAAGAGAGAATAAAAAATATTTACAGTAGCTTATCATGGTTTTCGATACAAATATTTTTATTGAACATCTTTCCCACATAACTAGTAGGCAATTCGATATACCCTCTATTTTATTACCTTCTATGTGTTTTGGTAAGCATGATAAAAATAATGAAAGGAAAATGTATTTCAATACAATAAAACTACTTTTAAGGATTCTATCGTTTAAGACATCAATAAGTGTATTTCAACTTGTATCTTAAGACCAATTGCAGTGGCCACACAGTATTTGCGGCGATACTCTAATAGAACGCACTAATTGCAGATTAGCTAATTATACTCCGATAATACAGATTAGCTGTCTAATGGCCTAGGAGTGGTTGCAGATACCTGTCTGTCTGTGTCCTTAGTTACATTGACGATCCGCCATGGAAAATTTGCTTTCGACCACCAGTGATGGCTTGGATAGAAAACGTGCTTAATCTGAATTGCTGGTCGCTTTTTTTCCATTAAGACGCTGGGAAATGCAATTACAACAAGCAAGGAGAGGGGTTCTAATAGTGTGAGGAACATCCCACCAACATCGGGGCAGTTCCATGGGCGAGGTTCCCGTCCTCGTTCTTTTCCCGTGCGCATAATTTTACCAACGTTACGACTATCAAAAAAGAACAACGAGATCTACGACTTTTTCTCATCCAGTACTGGATGTTGCTCGACTTGATTTTAGCGGGATTTTCACAAAATGAAAGTACTTTGCATCCGAATATTTCGATTTAAAAAAATAAATAAGATTTGTCTAGCTGAACAGAGACTAAAGTTGAAATTCAGAGAGCTATACTATGGCGGTAGCGTATATTGCATAGTAATTTGTTGAAGGATCTTTCCCCGATGAACGAGAACAAAATCACAATAATCATAGTATATTTCATATTCCAGACAGTACGACGTTTTGAACCCTGCATAAAGAACCATTGGTATAAAATAAGCGAAAATATCAATGCGTAACGCGATAAACAAATTTGCCTCCATTTCACATGAAACGCGAGATCAGTAAATTTATCCGATCTGCGTACGTGTGCCCCGGGGGCGCCACCCACGCCCCGCGCGTGCCCCGGGGGTGCCGCCCACGCGCCCCGCTTGCCCCGGTGGCCCCACTCGACGACATCTCATTTTATAGATAATCTGGATTATTTATTTATACAGCTCATCATAGGCCACGACTCCGCCCACATCTCTCGAATAACAAGAGCTGGCGATACTGTACCGCTAGACCCACATAAGCTTTGAGTAGAACAATAATTTGCTCCCAGTTTATTTACATAATTTCAAATCGTTATTTAACTTTTTTTAAATTTACTTTATTAAGCCAGAGTACTTGGATTAATAACGACTAAAGACGTATTGATGATAACTGTAAGCCGCAGTTAAGTATCCCGTCCATTTATCTACATCAAAAACAGACAATTTTATATTTTCGTTGTTATAACAAAAAGTCAAAACGGACCGAGTATCAACATTCCATACAAAGGAAATCAAGAAGGAGGACAGTAAAAGTGTCTTAGAGAAATCGAATCGAAAAATCGAAATTTATAAAGAACAAAATCAGCAAAACATGGTACAACTATAGTCTGTCTGATGGCGCAGGCACCGAGGGTCTGTTATTGTTAACACCGTTTCTGATAGAGCAAGTCGTTAACTTCGCAATGTGTCAGGTTGTTTGTCATAAAGGCTTTACACTTGCCCAGTCACTGACCACGAGCTAGATACAAACCTGTAGCCTCAACGCTGACCTGCACCGAGCGTGACCTGAGTGAAATCAGCATCAATATTCGCACACGTCAATTTTGAAGCGTGGGTACCGAGCTCCTGGTATCTAGTCCCAATTTCTAGATCCGAACACAAGCCAGGAGGTTATTAGAGGATTTATACTGATAATTTATTTGTGTGCCCTGCAGAAACCGTTTTTTAACGTGGGTAAATGCATTTACGTACCTTCACTGGCCCAGGGTGGGGTCCCGTAGTGTGTGGTGCTCGTGGCACATTTCAGTGCCGAAAACTTATAAAAACCACTGCGAGTACCATCAGTACCACCATTGGCGAGGTGCCCCGGAACTACCAAACCTCTGCTAATAAGAGGGGTATTAAGAACAGGCCTGTCTGTTTCAGCTGGGTTACCCTGGGTTCACCCCCGGCTACTGAGCCCCACTGCCACAATAAGGCTTAAGCCATGGTGGTGCAATGTCAACAAAATTACTCCATACACCGTTTACTCAAACCGTAACTAAATGTCTAACTACACTACATAAATTATACGCTATTACGTTGTGTCACGAGGATACGTAAAATAAATTGATTATATAAATGAGGTGAACCTGTATTGTTATATTATATATAGTCCTGCGGATTTAGCACATCGCGTTATCCTATTCCTTTTTTTATGTCGCGGGGAAACGCACTTATGCGCCTTCGCCGGCCATGGGTGGGTCCAGCGGTGTGTGGGACTCGCGGAACATGATAGTGCCGAATACCCACAAAAACCACCGCAAGTGCCATCAGTACCGCCCTTGGTGAGATGCCCCGGAATAACAAATCATCTTGGTACCTCGACGGCTAGTCAGCCCCCTAAAGGACCAACTCAACCTCAATGGGGGGGTTGCCTCGCACTACAGGAAACCCCCACCAACTTTGGGACAGTGCAATGGGGTGAGGTTCCTATCGTCGCCCCTTGACCCGCGCGTAAAAGCGATACCTCCTGTTGCCCTTTGGTCTTCTTAAAAGAGGGTACCGAGAGCGATTCCACCTTCTGATCTTTAGCCTCCTTTTCTATAAGAGGGATGCATAGTTTTTTACGTTAGAGAACCGAGGGTTTCAATTGGCTTCGCCTACATTCACCCTAGGCTACTAAATCCCATCGCCACGACAAAGCTTGGACCGTAGTGGGGGCGTTATCCTAGCACTGTGCTAAGTACCTTAGAACAAGTACGGCGGAAATATATTTAATAATTTTATATTCTTATGTAACAAATTGAATCATATACAGACCACGTTAGTATACGATTCAATTTGTTTGCCTTTTGGGGGCGATCGTGTCGTCAGGAGTTGACTTGACTATCAGTCTGCCCGACGACCGCTTACCAGCTATATGATGCTGTTCCGACTTCTCATTCAAAAAACATTTATACTTATCATGCCCAAGGGGCTTTACAACAAAAATAATCCGTGTATCAGCGTCATCTAGTGAGGTGTCGACCTCACTAGACTGTACTTCTTAAGATCGAATATGACTCTCAAGGCGAACGGTGCGCAAGAAACGTCGGCGGCGTAGGGCACAGTATCTGTTTCCGTCACTGCTTCTCACTATTTACTTCTCATATCTATCATTCTTTATAAAGTGAGTTCTATGAAACACAACGTCTCAAACTAGGCTTTAAATGAAACAAAACAGACGTAAATCAAAATTAGCAGCCATACTTTAACAAACCGCTTCTTCACGTTTTTCAACTTGCGACGCGATGATTGATCACCTGGCAGGAGCAGACTGCACTGAGTGTGCAGATGTACTCCTCCGCCGCCGAGTACCCGACGCACGCGCCTTACTGCTTCATCCGATTTAAGTGATGGCGTTATCCTGATTTAGTACTCACTAAGAATGATAACTGCATGTTGTAGGCGCATTACATCATAGAAATACGTTTATGAAATGCATTTTATTATCGCTGTAAAACTTCTCTGGCTGTATCGCTAGTTTATCCTACTTTGTATTACTTGAATTATAAATAAGAAGATTTTATGTGTTTGTTTGTTACGCTTTCACGGCATAACCACTGAACGGATGTAGATGCAAAAAGTATTATGGTGTTGTGTAGCAGTATGTTGCCCGTGTTCTGGGTATTTCCAAAGTCTTGGATTTAATATCGGCTGTGTTTTGAAAAAAAAAGAGCATGCATGCAACGAGACTTGGTTTGTGCACAGAATTTTTCATATGCAAATCAGTCTTGGACTTGTTTTGTTGTAATGTATGGATTCACACGCGTGTACTTTAAAAAATGTTTTTTTTTTTGCTTTTCAATTCCTTACTATGTTACATACATATTATGTATGTAGTACGGCAATCTAAAGAACACTATAATGCACACGCAACTCCGCGGAATGTGAACCAACTATACACACACGAGCTCTAGTATATTGAGTGTCCGGTACAGCAATGGTTACAAAATATTTCTAGGGTTGTCTCAATTGGCTATTGGAAACTACGGAACCAGACACTGTGAATCATTAGACACGCACACGACCGGTTTTGTTTTATTAATTTTCTATGAGATTCAACCCGGCAGATGATCTTAACGATTTGTTGAGTAGATGATGTTTTTATTCATGTCAATTCACGCCGAGTCTAGCCGAGTCTGAGTCAAATGTATTGTGGTAATATTTCTATTTGGATAAGATCTTTGTTATTTGGTATGCGGTTGGCTCTATACAGAGGCGGCTGAATGTTGTCGCCGTGTGTGCTAACCAACAGAACGGTGACTGGTAAGGTGATCGATGTAACTATTTGGTGGAGGAGCGCAAGAAACCTGGTATTATGTTCCATACATTTTCAATCAACAGTGATTCGATATAACGATGTCAAATGTATAAAGTTTGCTTATGTAAAACATCCTTCTTCCTGCCTGTTTCACACTATTAAAGTTTCAAATAGTCCCCCGATGTTTAAATCTTAACAAATACAAAAAAAAAAAAAAACAAAATTTGTAGTATATTACAATTTATGAATAGAGTGAAAGCGGGTATGTATAGAGCGTGATGTGTGGCGCTCTGTCCCTCCGCCCACCTCATTAGGGAGCTGACGTGAAGATGCGTTGTTGTGGTAGTTTCCATTTAAATTCCTAGTAGGCTACCTGAGGACTTGACTCCAATGTGACCCTGTAAAACGCGCCCCTAGTATAATTATATTAACAATCATTTTAATACCTGAGAGAGGTCTCTTTATGAGGCTGATTATAATAACATTCGCCAGGTGTTAGTGTTAGAGTACAGACGGGGCTACAGATGGTTGATATCTTAGAGCGGCAGACTGCACTGGCGGCTGAAGAGCAACCGTGCCCCGACGGGACGTAACGTCATAGCGACACGGACGCGTGGCGGTGTAGCGGCGACAAGTACCGCGCTAATGTTGCTGCTGTCTTTTACAAAACGCTCATGAACTAGGTTCTGTCACATCTTTTAATTTAATATCATCTCGAGGATCTCGCAGTCGGGCAAAGTAACCGTACATCGTCCGTTTGGTATATTACAAAAACAGTTCATAAAATTTTAATTTGTAACTACAAAGTTCAATGTCTACTTAAAATAAATCTACAAAATTAATTTATAGACAAGTTAATTTATATTTTCAAAAATCTCTAAACTCTAAAAGCGCATACTATGTTCTGGGTACTATCCAGAAACTGGCCCCGAGAAGTTGACATTTCACCGTCAGCCGTAGCTCGTGCACTGTTTGTACCTAATTGACCTCGATCAGACACACGACGCATGAGCGCGCAATTTAGCCGTCTGTTTATTTATAAAGCAATTAGACACGTAGCCTGTGCAGACGAACCGCTTGGGCGTGAGGCGAGTTGTGGCGCTGCCGGACAGCTGAGGTCGGCAATTGTGACGATGGAGCTACTAGATACGTAGTGCGCCTCATGTCCGACCAAAACATGCCAACAAAATTTGATAGTCACTATTGCTACGTGTTGACGGTGTTGGTCACTCACATAGTACTGGTACCCAGAAGTAGCTACTCGCGTATCGTGCGGTATGTGAGAGTGTGGTGACAAATTGAAGATAAAGCGAAGGAGACCATCGCGGCATTTGTGTTTGATCCACTATATTTTTTCACAATTTTGGGTACATTTTCGGAGTTCCGCAATGATCAAAACGTTCTAGAAAATGTTGTACAGCATACGTCCATCACAAAAAATGTAAAATAAAAATACAAACTTTGAAATATTTTTTCAAACGGGTCCAGCAGTTCCGATGTCTGTTCTATGCAAACAAACAAACAATTAAATGTTTCTTTGTAATGTTAGTATAGATATTTTCGTGCAATGTATTTGTAACTTCCACGTTTCTAAGAAATTTTACTTCAAAAATACACTTTCATATCAAACACATTCTGTAGTTGGATGGTTACTAATGGTGAGGATATTAACAATATTTTGTAAACAATTGAAGCGGAAATTTACGAATAACTTAAAAGCGATCACAAAAAAATGGAGAATGAATAAAATTGTTTAGTTAAGACACATGCTGCTTATGTAACTCTGATCAAAGGGCACGGCTACTCCGGGGTGTTATAAGGAGGTGAGTCGGTGTTCACAACAGAGAAGCTCATTGCCACGGCGCGGTGCGTGTCAACCCCAACTCTATCGGTTTTCGGCTTTGTTGAAAACCAAATGTATGAGAGACCCTAAGAAAGAAATTTATAGCAGCCACGGAACATAAAGCAATGAAACTTGGAAAGCTTGTCTGTTTGTCTGACTGTACGTATCTTCAGTTGTGTAACGGACGATTTAACTTAAAACCTGTTGCAATAATTCAGGTTCTATTTGTGATTGGACACTCTTGCTTGGTTGGTCCCCGCCAATAAACGTATTGGAGAAGAGCTGTTACCACCACCAGGCAACAGAAAGAGGCCACCGCCACTCTACGCTATCACTATGCAACAAAGAGGGGCGATATCCAGTAGCAACAGGTGCTTCCACCGGAGTACAATGCGTCTGTCCGCGAGTCGCAGCGCCCTAAGCGAGGCGGATGGGCTCGGGCTCTTTACATGATCTTTAACAGAATACGAGTACCTAAACGTCCTGCAGCCACGCGCTCTCAGTAACACTAACAATACCCTACTTTATTATTCCAGGAGCAATATCTAGTTTCAATACCCACTCTTAAATAGATTATTGAATGAAAGTCTTTCTCACACTCCAACAAAGTTCAGACGGGACAGCACAGAGCAGCTGCTACTCACATGACTTATATTTTATACTTGTCTCAGTATATTTGAAAAACTTATCAAGATTACGTACATATTGCTTATTAACCTCCCCCCCCCCCGCTATAAATTATAAATGGCTTCGTCTAAGGTGTCAGGCTTCACCTTGAAGTACTAACTAGATAACCTATAGTTTCCATAGTGTTTTGGGAACATTACTGTTCGCCTTACTGTTGATTCCGACTGCCAGGCAGCTGCGGCTACGATAGACGACAATTATGATCCATTCGTCGTCCCCCCCCCCCCAAATCCGCTAATTAAATACTGTGCCGGATATGATCCCATCGGACCGAAACGATGGTATTAATAGCGCAATCAATGTAGCCGGTTTACGACAAGCTGTCAGAAGTGGATCGTCAAAAATACTAGCCAGTCAATTAATTGATGAGTCAGTGGCGCGACGCGGTGCACATTAAAAAAAATAAACACGAGGGGCGCTGCGTGGCCGCGGAGCCTGCGGTGGACTTTCGGTTCTTGCACTTTGTTACATTGACTTGAAAAGGGAATATGGAAATGATACACACCACCACAAATAAAAGCTTTTTTTCACAACTTTACCAGTAGTCAACAAACATAAAGCGAATTCAGTCTTAGTGTCTGTACGTTCTTTAACTAATATTTATTTTCATATCGAACAATCATTAATCGCTTTAAAAATATAACAATAGAGTAATATTATATTATTGAAATATGTCCATATGTCTGTCGATATTATTATGCGCGGTTTACATACAAGCGAATGAATAATACTGAACGATTCATATCGTGATTTTCACAGTTGGATTACTAAAGGTGTAATTCATAAACTGGTGCTTATTTCATCTGAATAAAACATTTTCTATGTATTAACTGTGACTATGTCAAGTTGCATAACACCGTTGCGTGTTGCGTCTTGAAAAGGTTTAAATGCTTGTTTCATAACACCGTTGCGTGTTGCGTCTTGAAAAGGTTTAAATGCTTGTTTCATAACACCGTTGCGTGTTGCGTCTTGAAAAGGTTTAAATGCTTGTTTCTCGTTGATGTCCTACACTTGTTACTACGTGCGTCACTTGTAGTTTGTGTGTGTATCACTTATAGAGTGTGTGTGTGTGTGTTACTTGAGCCCGTGTATATTCCATTACATTTACGTTCGGCATAAGTAATCTGATTTATTCAGTGGTTAAATATTAAATAATGAATTGCAACAACTGAGTGAAAAGAAACAACACATCAAACATGTTATGTATGAGCGCTATGAACACGTATTTACACTGTATGAGTTACCAAAACGGTCGAGCTTTAACTTTGTAATTTTAACTGTAATCTGTTATCTGCTTTACGGGAACCGTTAAAATATAACTAAAATATCTTTTCACGGTTACGTACGTCCCCGTTTGTGGCTTCATATAAGTTGTAATGTGCTCCAATAAAATGTAAGCGTTTTAGTACGTCCTGATGTACGTCTTTATCATTGTCGTTTACGTAAGGACAAGGAACAGTATCCGAATCCCTCCTGAAAACAGTTTCAGTAGAACAGTCTAGTACTAAACAAACAAAGCTAAATAACATACATTATATACGAGTTGATGTCTGTAATTACACAATAACTAGGATTGTTCCTAAATTAGTAGCTAAACACCTTTATAATTTGTATCTGTCTGTCTTTTTGCGAGTACAGGGTAACAATAAATGTAATGGTGTAAGGGGCTCGAGAGACTCGACCGATATTGATGGAACTAACAACATCTACATTATATAAATATTTAGACCATTCTATCTTTCGATCGCAAAACGCAGCTAGTCTTTGGTAAATAATCATTCAAATGTACCCACAATAATGCAGCAGTGTACATGCGGTCAGCTTCAGTGAGCTCACCGCGGAATCAGCTCTATGAGTAGGAGTCGATGATATTAACACGGCGAGTATTCAAACGATTGGGGAATGAGAGATTGATGTGAGAGCGCTCACTGCGTCCGACTGCGAATTGATTCCGCTCTGATCATCCAGCAACATCATTTATGGTTGAAATAACTAAAATCTCTGTGTGAGTTATTGAACATACATTTAGTATAATGCACATTCATAACTCACGTTCGCGTTTATGATGGAGGCTAGTAGCGTGGCACATCGCAGCCGAAAGGTCACCAGATCGGAGAGGTACCTCCCACACACATGCTACTACTGTATAATGATTGCTATTATGTGCGTTTCGTACGGTTTGAGATTATTTGGTGTCGTCAGTAGTCTTCAAGAGGCACCGACTGCTCACTCGTCCCCTTATATTATAACAAAGTTGCATACTAAAGCTGCAATGAGAGTTCGCCAGGCATGACCGACGCAAATGGTAGGCGATGGTGTCGCGTATCGTACGGTAAATGAGTAGCCGATGATCCGCTGGGGCGCAACGCATCTGCTTAACCTCTGCAGATATGTGTGGACATCGGTCACCAAATAGCCCCACCTAACTGCTGCTTTGACTCCGATGCGACCGACCAAAAACACCGTTGGATTTTCTTAAAAATACAAATCCATCAATTATCATGTGTTCCGATACACTTCTAACGATTGATGTCACAATAACAGACAATATGGCGGTGGCGCGTACAGATGCAGCTCGGCTCTTGTCGCTTGCGCCCGCCCGCCGGCGCTTGCTCCAGTACTCCACCTGCCGTCACAACCCCACCACAACGGAACATTTTATCTCACGCGATATTATCTGAGGTAACATTTCAATCTCTCTGAGTGCCCCTGGAGTCTACGTTATTTATAATCTGCGAGGAGTAATCCCGTTTATCCTGTGAAGATCGGATTAATGTTTTTTGTATAAAATAATAAATTATTCGTAAAACGAGATTGTCACTTATTATTATAAAATGACTTAAACTGATTGTATTTAAAATTATGTATGTATGGAAAAGCGCACATTTTTACTTCGCTACAGCTATAACCAACAATAGATCCTCCTTAGGAAACTAAAAAAAATAATTGCATCAATGTGAAATCGCCTATATGTCCGCGTGGCAGACGCGAGTGAATTCCTTGCACACCATAGAGCACTAAAGGAATAGCATCATATATATTTTTACAAAACCGGCGCCGCAGCATTTTAGTAAAGTCATATTGTTATGCCGTCCCGAATGAAAATATAACGACATCCACGTATATGTCTGAAAGAAAAATAAACGTTTATCTGTATACGGAAGTTAACACGCAATGTATGCTGTTACAGTAAGGAGAATCGAGCAAAGTTGGCAGTACGTAATGCTGCGTTTTGTGGATTTTGTAATCTCGAATTTCACCGATACCGGAATAGCCTTGATATTTCTCCAGATCAGCCAACTAAACAAGTACTATTAAACTTGATTCAATGTATAATTGTACAGTTCGTTCCCACATTTTCCTATTGCTGGGGACGGCAACCCAGGCTCCAGCACGGCCGGTTAAGGATCAGACGTGATTTCACATTCTGTGTGCTCCCGATGACGGCGCTGTTACGCGTCACCTGCTGCGCGTCACCCGCTAACTGGTAAAGTAACACAGGGAACTTATGAATAGCTAATTGTTTAATTAATTATGGGCAACTTTATTCGTATAGACTAGTTGTTTTTAATTTTCCAGTATTTATAATATCACAATATACATCAAGTGGCAACTTTCAACATAAGTTCAGTAAAAGCAGCAGCCGCAAATATTATAAATGACAAGATGTACCCGCGTGCAGTACATCCCCAGGCGCGGCAATTACACACATTGTAGCCTGTATTTGTGAAAAATTTGATCCCTTGGTGTTAGTGTGAAACAACAACAGACACACAAACTTTCTCATTTATAATTAGTACGAAGTAGAATGATCAGATTTGCGATGTAAGTGGTAAGTAGTCGAAATCTGTCACCAGCTAATCGAGTTATGCACGAGGAGATGGAGGGAACAGACGACAGTAATGAACAGGAATTCGTCGTGATTTGGCAAATTAAAAACGCCCGCCCCGTGTACGAGCATCCATCAGCGAGCCCCCGGAGACGCCCGCGACTGTGGTAATAGATGATGGAGCGGTCATTGATCTGTATATAAGTGGATTGCTGATACTGTGAAGCTGCATTGCAAACGAACATACAGCATGACAAGGAGCACATGATTCCGCCCCAATGAGAGCCATGTTGTGTTCCATACAGTTGCTGGGTTTTAAACCCTTGGTGTATATGAAACATGTCTGCAGACATTTTACATATACGAAAAAAGATTTCCAAATCTTTCGTCTTTCCTATTGTTCATCTATCTGAGCTGCACAGAAATAACTAGGTCGTCAACGATTCGAATCGCCCTACGTTGTATAGGTCAAATGAAGCATTCCATACGCCGTCGATTGAATGGGCCTCACTACGGGATCAATAAAATCAATCTACATATAAAGATCAGGAACTCATGGTAATAGATGATGTAGCTGAGCCCCACGGGCCAAAAATGCATACCCGCGAAACCAAAAAAAAAGGCGATGTTTTATTATTTTGTTGGTCGGGCTTTATATAATGTAACATTCTAGTACAGTGATTTTAATTAGTCCTACATTTATGGCTACTTGTTAATTATACATTTGATATTAAACAATCGTCAATTACTTTACTTTATTGCATTTTGTTTAATTAAAATCAATGAAATTCGAGTGGACATGAAATTATTATGGGCGCGCTTGAAGCAGCAGTTCGTGCCACGTAACATGAGCACGTGAACATCGTCATCGGCTCACCCCCACAGCTCGTCCATCAGCGGGGCGTTCGGCAAACATCGTCATCGGCTCACCCCCACAGCTCGTCCATCAGCGGGGCGCTCGGCAAACATCGTATCGACACACCGTCGTCGTAGAGTCATGTCATTTAACCGATAGCCTTCCTCCATCAATTGAGTATTCAATTTTTTTTTGTTTATATATTTTTCCTATTCGGGCTAGTAGTTTCTATTTTATATTATTAGTAAAAATTTGTTTGAGTAATTATTTTTATTTTAATTCTGTTTGTTTGTGTGTGGTGTGTGAGTTTCCAGTGGCCCATTAGAGGTAAAATATGTCTACATAAAAGTAATGAGCACATGTTGGGGCGTGAGTAGTCCAAGGTGTTCCGATATTATTCACACCGACTGGACCCAGGTACGTGTATACACAAATCGTTTTTGGTATGACAACAATCGTATTTTTTCGAAATGTCTCCTAAAACCGATTTGAATATAGAACCCGGGGTGAGCTGGAGCGAGCGGCCTCAGAGGCTCGCCACTCGCGGGGGACCTTTGATCGTCCAGCCGTGCGGATCGCTTCTGACTGACTTCCCTTCCTCAACCCTCGCGTGTCCCCCCAGTCCGGTCCATTCTATATATAGCCGGACTAGCAATGCTCATTTTGCTACCCGTTTATATCCGGATGAATAAAGTTGTAAATTTATCAAATCTAAAACATCGTGTTAAACATTTTCGTAAAATGTTTGGTCTGAACGTGCCCAAGGTGACCCGTGCCGTTATGTTGACCGGGTATCAGTTGAGTCCGTCACAATTATCGCATTGTGTGGCTGTTGTACTGAGCGTATCCTCCTGGTGAGACATTTCGTTTTTTGTGATAAAATCTAAATTTTCCCGATTTTCAGTTATTTTTCTGTTTTAACGAAGGTACGAAATATATGTGGTGTACCATCACCCTTATACCACTGACATAAAAACCTGTTTCATCACTCATCACTACCAGTCCTTATCGATCCACTGCTGGCCACAGGCCTCTTTCAATGACCGCCAAGACGACCGATCTCTTGCTACTGGCATTCATCCCGGACCGGCCACTGCAAGGAGATCGTCTTCCCACCTGGTGAACGGTCGATCAACAGTTCGTTTTTTAAACGCGGCCTCCGCTCTAGAACGTTACTTAAAAAATCTGTCTGTATGAAGTCCACTTATCACTGGTTCCACTATAAATATCAACATTAGTTGTTGTTGTAAAGTTCTACCAGGCTTGTTTCCTGATCAGTGACATCTTGTAGCTCATAAATATAAAACGGACTTAGCACAGAAATTTTACCAAGAATGTTTAAGTACAATCGTTATTAGATTCCATCAAATCTGTGTTGTACTGTTTTTGGCGCCAGGTGGGGAGAGAGGTGGGTGGGGGGTGGTCTAGTTTACGTGGGACATAACCCCGCCGTTATTATCGCGATGGCTTGTATTCACTTAAATGACGGAATTGCTTAGACATTCACGGTGACCACGCTGCGAGAAAGTCATGGATTTAATAAAATAATTACGAATTTTTCGGGTTCGGGTTTATGTAAATTTGCATCGTTTACTAAAATGTCATAAAGATGCCGCCATATAATTTGCTAAACTGTTAAACTTTTAATAGTGATAAATGTTACTGGCGGCATATAATGTAACGCAATAAGCCCCAGTTGATAAATAAATATTTACATATCTGAGATGTATAGCAGCCGGGCTTAACCTGGCTGCCGTCTCTTTTTTTTACCATTTTAGTAACTGCAATGCCGTGTTGTGTTCGCTTGATTGGGGAGGGAAACAGAAATCAATTCCTACTCTTCCCACTTTCTTCTGATTAAGGCTCAGGCTCCCGATCATATCAAACAATCTGGAGTCAATCCTGGAGACACAGGAGAGCAGCGATGGGAAAGCGTGCTGGGCCATGAAAAAAATTCGATGAGGATTGAATAAGATTAAAATAAGTTTGATTGATCATTTAAGGTAACTTAAATTAATTATTTTTAATAATCGTAGATATCATAATAAAGACTGAAAACTGAAAAATGCCGTAAATAAACCTATAAATATAATTTAATATGCATAAATGAAATTCAACTGTAATAATTAAAATAAATATACTTTGGAAATAATTATCAAAAACTCTGATGATTTTATTTAAGAAGCCTAATATTTTTGCAATATTCAAAGCATGTAGCAATAAATAGTTTATCTTGATTACAATTCATTAGTAACTTTATAGAAAATATCTCAAGTCAAGTCAAATTGCTGGCTTTGTTTACTACATTATAATACGAATACATGTGCCATGCGTTTCCCATTAGCCCGAAGCTCGGTTAACAAACAGCAAATATATATTTATATATGGGATTCTAAATCGCTGTAATTAAACTGCATACTAAAACTGTATATGATACTAATTGTCATACTTATTTATAAGCCATGGTGTGCACACAACTTCAATTATTTCGGGACTGTCCTCGTATATTAACCGTGTGGCGAGCCCAGTGACACTAACAGCCCAATATAATAGCGTGGCTCGAGTCGTGAATGTTAACTGCGCTAATTTTAATTAACTATTCGAGTGTTAGCGCTACAAATATTAATTTCGGCGGCCTAATAAAGGTTTTATGACATTTATTACCCCGCTTCACAGCCAGGTTTTATCTCTTTCTGGCTGTTACCTTTTACCCCCAACACTTGCTACCTGGCAAACATTTCTAGTTTCTTCCCTAATTTTTATACTTGTAAAAATTATGGAAGATATCAAAAAAATTAAGGAGAACTTTTAAACCTTAATCCCATGATTATGACTGACCCGTTGGAGCGAGAATGAAAGGAAGGCAACGCATCCGCATGAAATGTTGACGTCTGTGAGCGTCGGTAATCGTTAGAAGGTTCCGATGACTTGTTTCCCCCCTCTAATAAATAATGAGTTCCATCTCTTTGCCCAACTTCATCATTAAAAGACAAAGATTTTGATCACCTAATATGTATTTAGAAGGTTAAAGAGGCGGACAGACAAACGGAAAACAAAGTGATCCTATAAGGGCTTTTCTATTTGTTTTAAGCTACGGAAGCTTAAGAACATCTCGCTCCGAGATTAAATCAGAAATTAATAAGATATCTAATTCCTTTTTCTTTTAAATACTTTAAATTTTGCTATGTAAATACCAAAAGTAATCTTCGTCGAAATATATATCTTTGTCGTGATATATTTCCGTTGCATCTAGTTACAAATCATAAATTCTAAGGAAATGTCGACTGCTTAACTGAGACTAAGCAAAGAAAGATATAATAACACTCAGTTCCACCGCACATCTGTTCGACACTCGGCCGATCTCAATTTTCACAATCAGTACAATGCGATGGGACGAGTTTGAAAATATATTTAACGCACATTAATTTTCATTTCGTTAGTTAAAATTGGAGTGCACTTATTTTAATTGCAAAAGTCGATGAATTGATTCGTTTTGGCTCTCCTTTTGAAATTCAATTATAATTTCACTCTATTCGAGACCGTGGACGGAGGGCGGGTGTCGGGGGGAGATCTACCGACAATCGAGTAATCCACTTATGCGAAGTGACTATCATTCTTTATGAAATGACTCAATTACACTGGACAATGCGAAGTTATACACAATATACATACAAATTGTACACGAAATATATTTATGAAAAGAAAAATATTATGACGATTCATATTGTCGGCCGTTCAAAGGTTGGGTTTCCTTGGACGTCATAAAGTGGTCGAGATAGCGGTAAATGACGTCACTAGAATGTTGCCTACGTAAACCTAAGCGCTCGGTCTCCTGAAGATCGGAGATGGACATCGTAACGTCCGTTTGGTTTATAGAGTTGTGGCTGATTTATGACTGCGCCGCTAACCGCTTTCCAAGGAAACCAAATCATAAATATATGTGTACAACTGTGTGATATGGCACCATCCTCGCGAGAAGTTTTTTCCTGTTAGTTAGTAGTAGTTAGGTAGCAATCCTAAATCCTGAGTGCATGAAGTTACAGACAACATTGAGCTAGGATTAAATCAGCCTAGTCTTAGCTCCTCAACTCTCAAGTGGGTATTAGGAAAAGTTCAGTTCCAACTACCACACATCTAGTTGGTGTCCAATCAGAACGTCCGCGCGCCGGCGCCGGGCTTACACACAGCAGGGAGCTTTAGTTTTAATTTTCCGCCTCGTGAAAAATCCACGGCTCGCTCGCACGCCGCCGTACTTTATTTACACAAATTTATGTGACGTATTTTAATCATCGAAGCACTTTCGATACTGCTCGGTATGCCGTCTCCACAATTATCTAAAACATTCCTTATACAATCTCTGTCTCTTTTAAGGGTAAGGATATGTACCTCAAAAAGGGAAAACGAAACCCTTAAGTGATAATTTTTTTATCCGTCTGTCTGTCCATATGTCTATATGTCCGTCTCTATGTTTGTCGAGACATTTTTCTCGGGAACGCGTAGAAGGATGAAACTCACGTCCAATAATAAGGTCTGCAACGTCTTAAAGGCTTGCTTGCTTAAAAATTTCGGTTGCCCTACAATCATAGCATTTGGCGGGAAGTGAGAATTTATATTTCAGATACCAGAATAAATCCGAAAGTGGCTAAATTTTAAATATATTATCACTGAAAACCTGCTACTGTAAAGAGAAAAAAATATTATAAAGAGGAAACATTTGATTGTTGGTTTGCTTGCATTAAATAGGCTGTAAAAACACGGGACGGATTTAAAGAATTCTATTACGATTAGAGTTCTATATCATCTGTCATGAATGTGGCGCATATAACATTTTCTAAAACATTTTAGGTCATTATGAAAACTTCGATAATGAAACCAAATGTGTAAAAAAGATATCAATATATCAATAGTCCCTATTCTGGAAAAAAAATAAAAAAGATATCAATAGTCCCTATTCTGGAGCTAATACAGGAATTATTGACAACGAGCTGTCGCGACAAACTTTATTCTGTCATGTATTTAATTTGTTCACGTCGTATAAGGTGTATTTTGGGAATCCATGGATTTATACTGTATTTCTTTAAATATCCGCGAGGAGTCGGTCGGACTGCCAATTGTCGAAACTAATTTAACCGGTGGTTTATGTCATAGAAGAATAAAGACCAAATGTGGTAAATGCCACAAACATATACATATTCACCTAAATTGTGCGCTGTTCAGTTAATCGGCTGCTGACCACTTGTGGAGCCGTCGACGAGCGCTTCTTGCCAACACCTTTATAGTTTCATCAAACGTTATAAGAAGTTATGCCACGCCACGAGTTAAGCCAGCGGGACCGATGAGATAATTCTCGACCGATCTCGAAGTATCTCTTCGGTATGTATATTAGTTTTCGGTGGCCCATTGAAGCAAGAAAAAGAGAGCAACACATCTTCATCTGTGCAGATACGGAAGGCGCTGATGTCAATAGAAGGCTCCGTCATCACGTTTGCTCTCTTACGCTATATAAAGGCATCATAATATATACACCTAGAGACCTTGTTCATCCTAGTCTTGTTCATCCTAGAGACCTTGTTCATCCTAGTCTTGCTCATCCTAGAGACCTTGTTCATCCTAGTCTTGTTCATCCTAGAGGCCTTGTTCATCCTAGTCTTGTTCATCCTAGAGACCTTGTTCATCCTAGTCTTGTTCATCCTAGAGACCTTGTTCATCCTAGTCTTGTTCATCCCAGAGACCTTGTTCATCCTAGTCTTGTTCATCCTAGTCTAGTTGATCCTAGTCTTGTTCATCCTAGAGACCTTGTTCATCCTAGTCTCATCCCAATTCTATACCAGATGATGGGTTACCGCATCACCTGACCTCTGCAACCTGAAGGGAGACCAGGCCTAATCCTAGATTAGGACGAATTCGAGTACACGAACCCAGTGTAACTAAATTCATTGGCACTTGGTGGAGTTCGAACCTGAACTACCGAGAGGAAGTCCGAAGCGCTAACCACTAGACCTCCGAGGCTCTTTTGCTCTTAGATGTAACAAAAACATAATCAATTACAAGTAGATAGGCCTCGCCTGGCCTGCTCGCCTGCCCCCACGGGATCCCATTTATCAGTCGTATAAAAGGTACAACACGCATAGAGTGTAGGCACCGAGCATGTCTACTACATTGGCACGCGGCGGCGACGTGACGTGGGTGGGCGGCTCGTGCGGCCGACGTAAGGTCCTACTCTCTCCCGTCCGCACTACATTGACTATTACAATGAACGAAACCCAAGCCATTTTTTGCCCGTCAACCCTTTTCTTTTCGTATATTGTGGTTTTGGCGATGAAAGACTGAATAAAGTTTCATTAATATTATTATTGCAGGGTCAAACGAGCACTCGAATAATCTAATGATAGAAGTTAATAAAGGACATATTGCATATTATAGTTATATGTTGCACGGTGATCATATTCAATGTGCCATTTTTACTCTCAGTAACCGCACGATAAGCGACGGCATAGCCAATTAAGACGGGCATGACGTGAGCGAAAGGCCGGCCACCCGTCCGTGCCTGTCCAAATCCTCTTCAAAATATAAAACGCGGTTGGTAAGGGAGTATTATTGGAATACTTTATGAATGAGTGTAAAAGTTTTCTCGTTAAATATATTAACGCGTCGAGTTCAGCAAGTCTGTGTCGTGAAGTTCTCCGATGTGATTACAAGCTGCTTTATAGAACCGCGGAGGCTCAGTGGCGACAGGTCGATGTTACTTCGCCAGGATACACTCATGTCTCCTTAGGTGTGTAAGGTTTCGTGGTGTGAATGAAAACGACACATAAGTACATATAATATGGGTAACTCTACACTCTATACCGTAACTAACACTTAAGCAACTTGACTCTGCTACTTGACTCCATTGCTAAGCATGGACAAGTAGGGAGGTCGCCAGGATCAGGGGTTTATACAATGTGACGAATTAATGGCGCAACAACTTGCATCCTAGAGATCACGGTGGCTATACATACATATTTTTTTCCTCTGCAGGAACGATTACCGCGAAAGTGGTTATCCGCAGATCATTGCATTGCACAGTTTCTTACGCGTCACCACTTTTTTAGAAACAAACTTACTTTCAAATGGGTAACATCACCTCTTTGTGACTGCTCGGTCGGGGCTGAGAAATATGAACAAACCGCACATCACATGCTGTGGGTGTTTGGCAGTAGGAGCGAAATGATTGCTTCATAACATTAGCAATGTTACGGGAGTAATAGTGACCTCAGGAAATGGTAGTATCATGCTACATAGAAGGAGGTAGTGCCGTACATGATGCATGACACTACATCCTCCTATGCAACGGAATTGGGCCGGCCCGACCGGGGATTTCGTCTCGCTCTCTTAATAAAGGCGTAAAGTGACAGCGTCACTGTCGCGTTTCGAGCGGTTCGTGAGTACCCGGTGGCCCATTGGCGGGGGGGGATGAAGAGAGGAGGGCAACGCATCTCCGGAACATTCGTGTAAAAGACCATGGGCGTCAGTAGTTATCGAAAGGCCCCGAATGCCTGTTTGCCCTCTTATGATATAAAAAAAAATCGTGGACAACGCGGAAAGTTTTCATGCTTCCAGACAATTTAGTCGTAAATATTACTGGCAGTAGATAATATGACGCAATAAGCCCTAGTTGATTATTATATATAACGGCTTCTCCTGGCTGCCGTCTCTTTTTTTCTGTTTAAGTCAATCTCATACTGTCTCTGCTCTGATTGGAGAGGGTAGGAAACTCCTCCCATTTTCTTCTAATTAAATTCATTGCGAGTCCCCAGGCAGTTTCTAGCATTCCCTCGGGCTTCCTGCGATCATATCAAAGGGAGGCCCCTGTCGACTGGGCCATGCCCGATATAAAAAAATTGGAAAAATATTTGACGTCCCTACTCACTATACTACTTACTATACTACTTACTATACTACTTACTATACTACTTACTATACTGCTTACTATACTACTTGCTATACTCCTTACTATACTGCTTACTATACTACTTACTATACTACTTACTATACTGCTTACTATACTACTTACTATACTACTTACTATACTACTTACTATACTACTTACTATACTACTTACTATAATGCTTACTATACTACTTGCTATACTCCTTACTATACTGCTTACTATACTACTTACTATACTACTTACTATACTACTTACTATACTACTTACTATACTACTTACTATACTACTTACTATACTGCTTACTATACTACTTGCTATACTACTTACTATACTGCTTACTATACTGCTTACTATACTACTTACTATACTGCTTACTATACTGCTTACTATACTGCTTACTATACTACTTGGTATACTACTTACTATACTGCTTACT
>JAFELO010000009.1:516345-527382 GCA_017140195.1 Eumaeus atala | reverse complement strand
CTCCTTACTATACTGCTTACTATACTACTTACTATACTACTTACTATACTGCTTACTATACTGCTTAGTATACTACTTACTCACTATAAATGTTTGATATTAATATTTAAATCTAACGTATATTAATTCCATTTTAGGGAAGTCTTTATTTTGCCAAATAAAGCACAACAACTATGTTTGAAGCAACCGAAACAAGTCGTATCTTGCGCTTCAATGTATCCTAAGTTATCTAATTTGTATTAATTATTCACTGGTACAAACTTGAGAAGCAATATTTCTAAACATCAAATATTGTTTTAACTGAGCAAAGAAATTTTCCTTAATACCGTTTGTGAATTATAATTTTATATTGTAGACAGTTCAACATCTCCATCATCTTTATCAGCCCCTAGCGGTCCACTGCCGGACATCGACTCCTGTCAATGAACGTTACACAGACAGACAAACTTGTTAGATAGTTAGTGTAAATCAAACCGGCTCTAAATAGTAAATTAATTAAAATGAAAAAACTTTTACGCATTTTATCGCGGTCTATTTAATTATTTAACTACCGCGACGTTTCAGAAGCTTTACACAAAGATAAAATGTGCTTAAAGATTGCGTCTGCCGAATTTGGCTCATAGGACAATGGCTACTCTTTCGCGTTTTATGTAGCTTGTGTGGCCTATTGATGGACAAATGGAAAGGAGAAGTATTTTTTAAACGGAGAGAACCCTCTTTTATATCGATCTATCTATATAGGATCACGCTCAGTACATAACATATTGGGCAGCTGTTTTACTTGATGAACAAAAACTCTTGTGCATCATGTTCTTACATATGACAACGTAATATTTTTGTACTCCTAATTTCATTACAGATTGCAGTTTATTTTTGTACAGCTCCACTATTTATTAAATATATTTTCAACGTGTATATTTTTGTACAGATCCACTATTTATTAAATATATTTTCAACGTGTATATTTTTGTACAGCTCCACTATTTATTAAATATATTTTCAACGTGTATATTTTAATGTTTTGATTTCGCATCATCAGATCATCAGCGCTTGATGATGAATAATGTAATGATAAAAATAGTTTCTATTTACCGGGTGATAACATGAATTTTAATCAAGAAATGACAATACACTCCATCATCTATATCTGTTTTGTTTATTTTTCTAATACGTCCGTGTGGGTCTTCTACATTGGTCTGCTTTTAAAAGAGCCTGCGAGGATTGCGGGCGTTGAGGCGAACCTCATGACCCGGGTCGGATCGTAAGGGGCAGCTACCCTCTCGGTGATGGGGCAACCCACTGTGGGAGTGGGTTGTGAGGTCCCTCAGGTGGGCGTGCGGTCCATTGTACGCGGCACTAAACATGCCTCGAGACAATCGGGCCACAAACTCACCGACGGCTCGATCCACAGGTCTCGCGCGATCACGTCGCTCCGGACGTAGCGATCGGCTCCCGTGATATCGCAGGGATATGCTCGGGGAGGAGAGCGCGCACCAGGCCGGCAGCGTAAGTGAGGCGCGGACTGATGTAGGCCTTGTAGATACCCAGTTCCGTGCGTAGTGGCAGCTCGGATGCGAGCACTGGCCGCTGTAGGGCGTGGGCTGCCCTCGCCTCGTGCGATCGACCGGCGAGCCCATCCGCAGCACGCGAGTTTTCTAATAGACTACCGAGTAGGAGCTAGTGGACGAATCGGTTTCATTAAAAGAGGTGTTTCTGCAGCATCGGACCGACAAAGGCTGGTGACAGTTGTGATCAGATGTACGGCATACCCTAGTCAATACCGCAACGTCGCGAAGGCCTCAACGTCGTATACAAAAATCATAAAAATAGATGATCGAGTTTATACGCAGCTCGGGGAATCGGAGCTGTCCGGTAGATTTATGGTCATCGCATCGAGCCGGACGTGCCAAGACACGGATTTGAAGGTCGGTGCGTGACGTAGGGGAAAGGGGGCAACTGAGTGGCGGGGGGCTGTGTGCGAGCCATCCTGAGGTAAAAATAAATTATTGATGCTTTAGCTTCATATAATCGAGTTGTTTATTGCGGTATTAATTCAGTCAAAAATCCACTGCGAAATCGGAGACTAATAGCACTGATTAGCAACGATTTTCTTTAGTCTTCCTAGTAAAAGAAAGGATTTTTTTCCATTAATCGACAGACGTTATTAAATAGATCCTATCATTAATCAAAAGGCACCGTATCGCAAGTGCCTAAGAAAGTCCTGGTTAGTATTTAAGTTAGTATTTATTTTATTTACCTTAACCAACTGTCCATCTGCGACCTCCAGTTAGGAGTAATTAGTGAGAGAAAGAAAACGGCTTTACAGGTTTTGTACGAAGTTTTATATGCATATGTTTATTTTATATGCATATATTTATTTTATATGCATATATTTATTTTTTTGTATAGACCGATAAGGGCTGATAATGATGATGATGATAGATTTATATATCTGTATGTTTTATATAATATAGTCAACAAGATGGACTAGTTTTTTATTTAGTTTTATGAAGATGACACCTGTCATTAGAATACTTTCCTACTGCACTAAGTGCACACTCTAGCGACTGTTATATGCTACTTAGAAAAAATAAAAATATTTAATAAATTCTTTTGTTTTAAATTTAATACATTGAAAACATATTTCACCACTCCACGCATACCATTTCGCAAGCAAAAGTCAGTCTGCAACAGAAAGGAAACTAAACATTTTGATAGCCGTACACAAGTGATGGTGACGGCCTATAACCTTACAGCCCGTGCCACCCAATGCTACGAGTGTGACGCCAGTAAATTAATTCCAAGCAGAATTCCACCGCCAGAAAGTTCCGCCATTACTCCCGCAAATATTATTTTATGTCATCATATTTACGAGACTCTAACCGGGATTTTAATTAATGACATTTCTTTAAGTAGAGGATGTAGTCACAATGCACGTCGTGCCATCCGAGAAAGCAAAGTCAAGTGTTATTGTTTTAAATTAAACAGACAAATAAATATTCATACTGCACACAGTCCAACATGAAATTTAAAACACTTTTGAAGGAGAGAGATGAAATATAATTTAATTCCCTGCTCTGTACATTAGGAGAGAGATGAAATATAATTTAATTCCCTGCTCTGTACATTACGTATAACTGACAGAGCAGTGCTAGTGGATAATGTCAATCAATATATTTATTATTATGATCAGTACAATATTTCACATTTTAATTTTCATGAAATTACAGCGCTTGCGCACGGTATGAGCGTTCTCGAACACGGAGGAGGCGCTGCACCGCGTAGAACTCCCACCAACACTCATAATGTGTTGTCGTACGCGCAGATCACGGCGCGTCCTCTGTGTATACTTGAACCACATCTTGCAGGTATACGATGATTGACAATAAGCTTTGCAATATATTCATTCAGTAAAGTGAAATTCAGTTGCCTACGCTATAAATACTATTTTTATTGTAATTTTTGCATAACCTTTTCATTCTATATTTTTATAATAGTTTCGAGAGAATAAATAAAAATAGTAAATTGCTGATTTTAGTAATCATCACAGCAAGGAGACATGAGCCTGAGAGTATGTGATGCCGTATACATATAAAACCGGCCCCATGAATTGAAAAACGTAGTAATTTAAATGTAAGATATACAAGACACACACAGACAAACAGTGAAACGTCTGACAGCTATGCTGAATCGATATAAACGATAGCTGTTTAGCGTCTACGAAGTGCTACGAATAATTTCGTAGACCCTCTACCTGTGCACGTTGCCTTCTCTATTACCAACATTCGGCTCTCGCCTCAGTCAGGGTTTCGTGTACGTGGCCTCTCCCCGGGTTTGCCCAGTAACCAACCAAGGCCATGCACCAAAGACTGTAACTGTATTCGAGTGTCTAGAGAACTATCTATGTACTACTAAGTGACTACCTCTCTTTATCTATGTACTACTAAGTGACTACCTCTCTTTATCTATTTTACTAACTCTTACTAAGTTTTTCAAAACGCCGTACCATTTGAAAAACTGTTTGGCATCCAGTAATAAATATAACTAAGTCAAAAACAAAAAATGTCTCATCTCAGTACGTATCGGACTAATTAATTGTTAATGATTCTGCTGCATATACATACTCAACCAGACAACTCAAATATTCAGCCTGCCTATGATCATGACAGCCGAAAGGTTATCGAAACGTCGGAATCTAATAAAACTTAATGGATCAAGACAGAATTTTCGTTCGGTGACGAAATTTCTGCTAAAGGAAGCAGCAGTCCTAACATTATTTCATTTTCAACTCTTAATTTTCGTTCCTTTTCAGCTTATTTATGTATCTGTTTATTTATTTAAATATATATAAATTTTTAACAACTTATTTTCATTGACATTCATGACGATGATTCTGTCTCATTCCACAAGAAGATCTAAAGAAGCGCGATACAAGCGTTTAATTAATGTTTCATCAACACCTGTTATGTTCGCCGAGCAAGTGTAATTGTAAAAGAACCTTCGTATTGTATTTCCATCACTTGAGTTTCCACTTAATTGACGAGGTTTGTCGATATTGATTATGACGATTGCTAGGACTAATTCCTAGCTTTTCTCTGAAATGAAATGATTATGAACAAATTCCTTTTTTCTTTCATCAATTTCTTTTTTCTTCTGTTGTAGCAGACCAAGTTTAAATTCAAGATTTGTAAGAGAGTTTGTGCTATGAATCCAGGCAAGCAATGTGGATAATTCATATTCGTAGGCACTTTAATTTTCAGGTCTAGCAGTCACTTTTAATAGGTCATTCATAAGTCGAGGAGTAGTCCCACATATCGTGCACGTAGGACCCGATAGAGTTTCTGTTAGGACCTGAACCCCCTTGCCATCAATCATTATTAGAAAAATCTCGCGCTTCACATTTACTGCAACACCATCTTTGTTTATTAATGACGGGCGTAAAGATTCAATTTGTCTGGTAATTTCGTCTACAACTACTTTAGTCTCTTCAGGAGTTCCTTTACAAAATTCAATAGAAAGGGGTCTGCAATAACGAACAAATGAAGGTACTGGATTTTGCGAAATAATGGCCTTTGAGAGGTCATCAATTAATCTAATGGGAACTAATGAGTGACGAAAAGATCTAATCTGAAATAGTTTCCGATTCTTTTGGTAGTTTCTGCTTGTGACTTTGGCCAGATGAACCATCACATCCCCATTTACAGTAAAGGGTTAAATGTCTGTGTTGTTCCTCGAAAAATGAACCAACTTTTGAAATTCTGGCAACTGTATGGTTCAGTAAGTCTTGTATATTAATCATTTTAGCATAAGTATTTGTGATTTCGATTGTAGAAGATGGCAGATAGCAAGTTTCTTTTATTTCTTGTTATTGTTTACTATTGTTCACCTAAGGCCTCAAAAATGCGTTACAAATGTGTTCAAACCCATATTCTTATAGTAAAAGAGTATTCATCGTTTTCTTTGTTGATTCTGTGGAGTCTCCATAAACAAAGCACAGTCTTCCACGTTCACCAGAAGTTGATGGCAGTGAAAGTGATTCAGACTCCGGAAACTGTACTGAATATCCTGACTCCAGACAGCTTGTGCTATTCCGAGAAATTTGTCCTTTTCTCGTGACTCTTGAGCCCAGCGCTTATCGAAAGAAGGCAGAATATGTCTTTGAATGACACCAACTAGAAAACACAAGTTGTTTTCAGAAACATTTAATGTTTGCTGTAGAACTATGGACAACAATTCCAAGGTTCTGAAACGCTCGATATAGGGCATGATGAAATGAAATGTTGACATTTTAATGGAAATAACCAATTTAAATAAGTTTTACTTAATATGAAATACGCGCTGAAATATGCAATTTGAAGATAGTTGTTTCTCCTCTTATAGTGGTTTTTTTAGATATGAAATAGGTAGGAATATCAATGTTATGCATATTTATTCAAGCAGGACGAGTGCAAAATAGATGATAAGCTATTGCTATCGGAATATTGAGGTTAATATTGTTTTTGTAAAGTGTGTCAGCAGTAACGGCAAAAGATACCGAATTATCTACTCCGACCTCTAACATATTTTTTTCCCATAACTTCCAGGGCCGCAAATTTTCCGCAGCTGATGTCTTAAAATTTTCATTTATGAATAGTTAGGCTATCAAATAACATTGCGCGTGAGGAGACGTGGGTAAATGTGAAAACGTTCTAATAAAAAAAAAAGAGAAATACGGTATGCCAATTTTTAAGTACTTACTCAAAAACAAAAAGTTTATTTAAAAAAGTTAATAGCTCATTATTAAGAATTTAAAATATCCTTTTAAAAATGTATAAAACCTCATTCATGTGCTAAATACTTTTTTCACACAACATTTATTTGAATTATGTGTATGCAAACATTTGAATGAGCCATCCGCTACTTCAACATACTTCATCCTAAGAAAAAAAAAATGCAGTTTTAGTAAAAAAAATCTGATTTGATAATTGGTTATTATATCGAATGCAATAAGTATTTCATTCAAATTGTGATATTTTTAAAAACCATTTATGATATGCTCTAGTTCTACCATTTTCCACAGTGCGCCGCGCCCGGTACTGTCGGAGCTACGCGGAGTCGCGCTGGCGCTATTCATAATGTGTTCATACATCAGGACAAAGAAAAGTTTTTGGCTTTTTTACATTACTTTTGTAGGTTACGGCTGTGTGACTGCGTCGCTTTCTTAACAAACCGTATGTGACATGTTCCATGCGTTTTGTGAAAGTCTGACGTTTCATTAACAGGATGAGGTGAAGACCCAAGTGCACCACCGTGTGCATGCCATATGCTATAAACAGAGGTACAATGCCACTTTCGGTGAAAATACTGGTCATGTTACCAGTAAGTATTGACTAATGGCTACTGATCAACAAAACTGATTGACAGTTAGCTAAAGAGGAGAATAAGAACTTTCTAGCTTAAAATTGTTGACTCTCACAGATTCACTCCGAGACGTCTCATAGACTCTGATGGATTCTATCAGGAATGTACTTAACAGGATGAGTTGTAAATTTTCGAAATTAGGTAAATTTGTCGGGCCTGTTAACTAATTAAATAAACCGCGATAAAATCCGTCAAATTTGTAACAAGTAATCGCTTGTCCGTCGATATTTGATCCCAATAATAAAAAGTAACACTTATTGTATAAAATATAGTAAAATGTCAAATTATTGTGCTGAACAGATGCGTGCCGTAGGGGGGGGGGGTATCGTTTCCTACACTCATAATAAGGAGGAGATTTGATTGCATGTTTGCATTACCATGCTTTTATTTAAACTTAATAAGCTGCGAAACTACTAGACCGATTAAAAAAGACTGAAACATTTTCTAAGACGTTATAGATAATTATGAAATCTTCGATAATGTAACCAAAGATTAAGGTGTGATAAAAACATCAAAGTAAACCCTTATATAAGTGTTGAATTTATAATAAGTACCCGTCCCGAGAGACGATGTTCTTACGAGGCCGAAATCAACATTTACAACTTATAATTATGTAAAGAAATGAATTAAAAATATTGATGCAAAGCTGGGACGGACTTCTAGTATTTTATTAAAATTTTAAAATCTAATGCACAGTATACTAAAATGTTAGCTTTCTGCTTCAACTGTATTAAATTTCTTTGAAAAAGGGATGGGATTTTTTTTTCTTCCCGTATTTTATTATATAATTCATTATAAAATATTTAAAACAAATCGACGTAGTTTTAAGTTAAGTAAATATTTAAGCTTTAACTAAAAGTAAGGAAAATACATATATAGGGACTTCGAATAAATTTAGTACTTTTGAGTTTAGAATGATCTCCTGGTAATTACAAAAAAAACTTGTAAATATGGATAACGTGGAGCCATTGATGCTTTGTAGAAAAATCAGACCGGCGCTCCTCGCTCACATAGAGCCGTGAGTCGTGCAGCCACTAGGATTCGGCCAGAGTCGGTTAACACCACTAGGCTCGTCTGCCGCCACATGCTACAAAAGTAAACAGTTGTATGTGACATCTTAACATTTCTTTGAATTCCGACAGAACGATATACCAAGGACACACATGCAGGTCCGTTCGAAGATAGCGAGGATACAACATCATAAGATATTGACAGGGTCCACGAGGGTCGTACCCTGCAGCCATTGTGTTCAATGTATTATGCATGACAGGCTCCTCATCCCCCCACATCCCCGCATGCCCCGCGCACCCCGCGAAGCACATGTAATATGATACTGTTACATTTTCAACAAAGCAAGTAAACGTCTTGCGATGGCACTACTGGCGCAAGTTTGTCAAGCTACGAGCTGGCTCGCGCGCCCTAAACGCTGGCACCGGAACATTTCGCTATGGTAATATATACGGCGTATTATGCGATCTCACCGCATACGCGTTTCGGGGTCCGACGAATAATTTTAGTCCACTTCGACTACGCGAATGCGAAGGGAAGTGCGACGAATCCCGATTGTTTAAATATATAATGTCACAGTAGAATCTTGTGAGATTTGTGTAGCCTAAGGTTTAGGGCCCAGTTTACGTAGGATCTTTATAGGATTGTGTAAATGTCAACTTCATAAATGTTATGTTCTCTATATATTAGAAAGACGCATACATTCACGTACTTATGAAATAAGGACTTGAAGTGGAACTACTTCACCAAGCTGAGGGAAGAACAAGAAAACTGTGCTAAGTGTGTAGACGAGTCGTGGCGACGAGTAGCAGGAGGTCGTTCAGAAACAATCTCAGTGCGCAGACGAGTTGTGACGGCGAGTAGCAGGAGATGGGTCAAAACTGATCGCAGTGTGAAGATCTGTCAAAACTAATCTCAGTGTGTAGACGACTTGTGGCGGCGTCGAGTAACAGGAGGTCGGTCAAAACGACGTTCAGTAAAATATGTTAGTTCAAAGGCGGACAACGCAAGGTGATTTCTTTTTGCATCATATAAAATTACTCCTTCAGCCTCGGCCCATTGGACTGCATAACAGTTTTGCGATGTTTATGGGCGTCAGTAGTCTATCTTAGATTGTACTTTTTAGTCTCGTTAGTCATTCATTATATCAGTAGTAATTATAAGACACTACACAACACCGGTGCAGTATATTTCCCGAGCACCGAGAGGTTTGGCCCCGACCCGTCCACTACAAATATTTCTCAATAATTAAAATGCACTTGCCGCTGTTGAAAGGAATTTGCTCAAATATTCCATTCCCTTTAAAAATATACTAAAAAAACTTAAAACAAGGCCACGATGCGTTATCCCCGCAGTGTTTAGAGTGTAATTTATAACTTAGAATAAAGTAACTTTAAACTAAGACAGAACCTTGAACTTTAGATCGAAATGTGATACACAAAAAACGCTATTACCACTTATTGTGGCTCGATTACATTACAAGTTTATCTAAATGTTTGCTCAAAACTAACCGAACAAATTTGTCTGTTAATTACACCGGCAATTATGTGCTCAGTGTAATGTAAACACAACAAAGCGTTTGAGCAACGACTGTCGTAACACACACGAAGTGCTCTCTGCTCTACTGCCGATAGGCAAGAAACAAGACTGACATAACTGGCACACCTTTCGTATTATACTGATTGACATAACTGGCACACCTTTCGTATTATACTGACTGACATAACTGACACACCTTTCGTATTATACTGACTGACATAACTGGCACACCTTTCGTATTATACTGACTGACATTACTGGCACACCTTTCGTATTATACTGACTGACATAACTGGCACACCTTTCGTATTATACTGACTGACATAACTGGCACACCTTTCGTATTATACTGACTGACATAACTGGCACACCTTTCGTATTATACTGACTGACGTAACTGGTACACCTTTCGTATTATACACCAAAGCTGAGTTCTCCTAGTAATTGCTCAACAGTCAAAACCATTAATGACGTCATCACACCTCCAACTTACATCGGACGCTTGTATTATTTTCTATAGTATAGGGGGGAAAATGAACAAATGTAGGCTATTGACGTCTACCGACGCCCATAGACATCCGCATTGTTGTTGTCGCCCAAGACATCCGCATTGTTGTTGCGATGTGGATATGTCGCCTTCTTCTGCCTCCTATACGGTGGACCGTCGGGTATTCACAGGCCGCACGAAACGCGAAACAAAATAAAGGCTCTATTTAGTTACTTTATCTATTAGAGTTTTCTTCATAAGGGACTATTTAGGAACATATATAAGAAGTAAAATCGTGTGAAAGAGCAACTGGCCGGTTGATAACATCTCTAGGGCACCTCTAGGAGTCCAGTCGTGCGTCGGATCTGACTCTCGCGGTTCTGTATATAAACGGGTAAGCGCTGCTTTCACTTCAGAATTATGTTCGCTCTTAAGTAGTCCAATCGTGTGTCGGACCTGAATCACACGGTTCTGTATATAGACAGGCAGACGGCATTTTCCATCTTACGGATTGCTCTTGTAAGAAACTGTAAAGCTAGTAATTTCAGGGATCCCAAAGTACGAGTATATTGTATTAAACGGGAAATGGACAAAAATTTAAAAAAAAAAAACACAAATCTTATTAACCACTGAAAGGGATGTTATTGAAGAAAAGTGACGGGCGACGAAACGTGAGCCGAACTCCTTCAGGTGGGATCAAAAGTTCTTGTTAATTTCCTCCACGTCTTATTGATATTCGCTCCAGTAACTGTTGCGCTACGGCGCCTTTAATTATCTGTCTGTTTGAGTCTCTCCAATGAAATCATAGCTACCTTTCTACCTAACGGTGGAAGTAATTTAACAACAAACAAAAAACAACAAAACACAAACGGGCAAACAAACATCGGATCCTAGGTTAATGTACATAGTGTAGGGGGCAAACGGAAACGAATTGAAGCCTTTTCAGGACTACCTACCCCCATGAACATCCACATAATTACTAAACCGCACGAACGCGACACCGAAATGTTTCTTCTTTATAATATTAGTGTATATTACATTACTTACAGTCTGCCAGTGCATAACACCTGTATAAATACAATTAAGCCATGAGAGAACACCAG
>JAFELO010000009.1:480991-503556 GCA_017140195.1 Eumaeus atala | reverse complement strand
GGAGAGACCGACCCCAGCGTGGCCGGAGAGACCGACGCCAGCGACGGCTCCACGTGCTCGCAGACCCCCAGAGCGCAAGATTGTACCAACCACTTCCTAACTCCGAACCGCCATTAACAAATTAACAATTGTACCGAGTACTTAAGTCTAATCCGGGAATAGATCCCGTGACCCCGTCATCTGCACGTAACAAGCAGACCGTTCAGAAGAGAAGTTCGTATAAACGTATTAAAGAAGTGCAAATATTATGTATGCGATATGCGCGGAAGCATGTCCAAGTGTGGCAGATCATGGAACCATATAAACAAAGTTTTGCTAAAGTAATTTTATCCCAGAAAATTACCAACCTTTTTATTCACAAAAACTTAATTAAAATGTAAGCTTTTACATTCATACTATGCAAAGCTAGAAACAAATTTAATTATTTGAATTGCCAACTGCAATAATACTTGATGTAAAATAAAAATGCTTGATCTAGTAAAACTTTAACGAGGCTATAACTGCTCAACATTTTGCTATACATTTTTTGTATTAAACCTCGGGTCGCGGTGTAAAATCCCTGCAGGTACGGAAGCGTAGGTTGTTTATTGATTGTAACATAACTTGTACGCATTTAACTAGATCCACTCTGATTTCACCTGCTGTGAAAACATTGAAATTAAACGTCCATATGCCTTTTGGTGACTACTTACGCCCATAAACATCAGCATAGAGGTTTTGCAGATTTATATGTGTTTCTCCTCTATTTTCCACAGGCGGGACTCGCACGCCGCATGAAGCACGTCTGCATCGCTTCCTATACACATAGCACGAGCAGGAGTTACCTCCCGGTAGTGCAGGCTCCACGCGCGATGAAATACTTCTTGTAATTTAAACACAAGATTCTGATCATTCTCACATAAGAATAATGGTCCATTTCCTACATTTATTTATTTTTAGTACCATATCATTTTGAGTGTACCCTATTTTTGCTGCGATTGTTCGCTTTTCCTGTATTCAGTCTGCTGGAAAATGGAATAAGCCGAACCTGTGAAGCGGCAGTCCTATAAATTGTTTTTGTGTATATTACGTAGTAGATTTCGGAGTATATTGTTTTTGTATTGCATCGACACGTACTCTGAGGGACTTGAAATAATTATTCAAAAGTTTCATCAAAATAACATTTAAATTTCATGACAAGAATACCGAAACAGTCCGGGAGAAAAGTAACATGGGGATCTTTAATTTTGATAATTGCTCCACTATGGGCCCCACAGGCCCATGATACGGCGCATAATACGGGCGGGTGTCTAAGGCGCATACATTGGGCTACCCGACTAACGGGTGCAAAATGTGACACGATAGCTGTCATTCGCACCGGTATTATATGAGCGATAGGTACCTCCAGCCGATTCGTCGTCTCATCCGTCATCAGCTGTATCTCTGGCCACACACGTCCACACTCCACAGTATACCTCTCACCAGGGAACAGGAACCACTTACCCTTAAAGGCGTATTTGATTGGGTATTTTATAGACTTGTTTTCAGATACACTAACAATCCCATAATTAAATCGTCGATTTAGCCTTGCTAAAGGCTAACCAAATCCAAAGCTAAACATAAGATAACCCCGTCATGGTAAGTACTGAAATATTTATATTTTGGTACATAAAATATATGTATATATATATGTTCTTGGGCATTTATTATAATTGGGTAAGCGCACCAGACGTAGTCTTATCCAAAAGGGCTTCCACATCGAAAGACAGACACTACCAATAAGTTACCTCTTCATTTGGGTAAGAATTCAATAGGAAACCATATTGAATTCTAACCTTGAAAATAGGCTTAATCAAAAAAGGGTTTATCCGGTCCCTGCCTCTCACACAGGCTCCTGCAACCGAACTACACTCAGCATTACTTATTCTTTACGTATTCGATAGGAAGCATAAACGAGTTGTGTGGACGAGTTTATTTGGCAATATCGGCGCCGGGAACGGCTCTGTAAAACGCGCGTAGCTACGAGTATTAACTTCGTTTAAAATTCATACCCAATCTCTTTTGTTATACAAGTTTATCCTAAGGGGGACGAAGGTTGCGTGATTTGGTGACTTGAAACCCGCTCAAATGGATCTGCGGCCTCGGGGTGTGGTTCCGTGGCACGGCTGTGACAATATTTTTTCTCATCTATTTCTTTCTCTCTCTCTCAACCTTTATATTAATATATAAAAATCTCGCGTCCGCGTATTTATCCGGACTAATCTCTGAAAATACTGAACGGATTGTAATATTTTGTTTTTTCTAACATAAAATATAGTTTATGTTTTATTTCTATGAATGACAGCGACATTTAATTTCTTAGCCACGACGACGTGTGGCGTCGTGACAGAGTGTTATTAAGTTCACGCAGATGCGGTCTGCATAAACTTATCTTTACGCCCACTTCCGGTAAGCTCCCTTAGCAAAACGTAGTTAGTGCAATAAGAGGCTCAGGACCAGTAGCACCTCGCCCAAACACTAAAAATCGGAAGCCTGATAACATAAGGTGAGGCCTGACCTGGTTACCTTCAAAACCACTGTGTTAGATTATACCCAGTTAATGGGAGGAGGAATGGTGTGGGCAACGTGTCTGCATGACAATAATTAGGATGTCTATGGGCGTCGGTAAGTTCAAAGGCTTCGTTTGCTCGCCTAAGTTAATTATAAAAAAAAATAGTAACAAAACGACAAGCCCTCGCTAATGCGATACATCATACTTGATTTTTTAGAAAGCGTTCATTACATCACTAAAGTCATATCGTTGGCTAAATAAGTATTGTGTGGTTGCGTTGGGGAACTCTAAAATCTAACTCAAATAATAAGTGTACAGTTAATTCTGACGTCTACTGCTCAGGGGTGCGGGGTGCGCGGATGCGGTGCCTGGCGGTGACAGCGTGGGTGGATGACCAATCAGTCGAACGCAATTTAGTGGCGGTTAAGACAAAGGGCCCGCTACAAAAAGCGCTTTTATAGCGGCCGTGTCGACGACACTCGCAATTTATTGTGATGTATATGAGGTAGTGTAGCGCTTGTGTGACGCTCGTCTCACGCGTCCAATGCGTGCGTCACATAAGCGTCTACTTGCTACACTCGTTACGCTCTAGAATCTAAATTTAAGTACAAAATGAGTCCACTAAGTTTGTTTATGCTATCCCTTATTCCCATGGTTCCCTTATATTACAGCAAACGAACGGTTGAAGCCTTTTATGGACTACATACATCCACAAACATCTTTCCTCGTCTCATCCAAGGGTGACACCGCCGGATACTAACGTACCGAATGACTGGCGACGACGTAGCCTCTCGTGTCTCGTGAGAGGGAGACGTCCCTACCTCCCCGGTGGTGCCGGCGCGATTCAGCTACAAAGCGGCAATGACTATCGCTTACAGGTACAGAGATTATAAAGCCCTTAACAATTACAATGTACTCGCACAATATAAGACTATCGAAATGACGCCAAGGCCGGTCCCGCTAACAACAGCTAATACTACGGCTAACTTACTGCTCACCTGCCTCACTCTCGGCACGACAGCTCCGTTTCTCGCTACACTTATTTTTAAAGTAATTAAATGTCTTAATAAAATCTCAAAAGACCTGCAAAGCTTTTTACTCAAGGAATTAAAAAAGTCGAGAAACGTTTGTGTGGAGATAATTACAAAGTAAAATACTTAGTTGCAGATTACCTCACGAGTCCCGGAGATGAAGTGTCGCTTGGAGACGTTTAGGTGTCGTGTGTAGAATATAAAATCTCTGTCATCATTGGAGGCCAAATTGTAATAGATCTCATATTACAATTTGTAATTTTTTATTTCGCGACGGTCCGTCTCATCTACGAGGAATTACGACTTAGGTTGTATCGTAAAGTACTTTATAATAAAATATTTTTACTTGTGCATACATGTAAATTGTAGTACCATGCTGCACTGGATCTGGATAGAGCTGGCCCACCGTGGTAGTACCTCTCGCTGACACGATATCACGTGTTTGGTTATGCATGATCGAGTTTCAATGAGAAAATTTTGGTCTATTATGACCAAAATTTTGTAATGAACAGCTGCAAATCGACTGTTGCTGAAGGCTCGATGCTCAATAAAATTTTGGTCTATGTTTTTGATTTACTTCTTTGTAAAAGGTCAATTTCGGTTTATATTCAACAACAACACATCGTCACGCCAGTTCCCGAACGGCGTAGACAAAAAGAACAGAGCGCCACATGTCACGATCCTTACATACCTGCCTTGCCTCCTCCACTTTCATAACTCACTTCATAAGGCGTCAACATACCGGTTGCGAAGACACCTCTCCGAACACCACCTTCGGGCAGTACCCGACCAATATCATCGTGGTCTGGGTCTTCCCCGGTACCTACATCCTTCCACATTCGCTTTGTATATTTGTTTCGTTAACCATACATCCATCATTCTTTCTACATATCCGAACCATCGGAAAATGCCCTCTCTCATTTTAACACCAATACTTTCATTCATTCCTAATCTGTCTCTCACTTCTTTACGCCACATATTTTTCGCAACGGCCTCATCTCGACCGCGTTAGTTCTACTTTCATACCTTTTCTGACATACCAACTATTATTATTATCTTTATTTTCTGATATATTTTCCAGTTTATTATGCCGTTCTTCAAAATCGGTTGACGTCATTTTGCTAGAGTGTTGGAATGAGCCATTACACATTCGCAGACTGCTAGCCAAGCATATTCTTCTTTCCCTTTGTGATAAACGCTTTCGAACCCACCAATTTTTTCTTTTTCGTTTCGAACGAGTGATTTTATAAGTGGCACTTAACAGTACAGGACGATGATGGTGATGTCACACGAATATCGCGCAAATGTCGCCTAGACAATACGGGACACAAGTTCTATCCAGCTATTTGTGGTTGTAGTATTTGTATGTGCCATGAGACTCCCACTTTTTTCCCCTTATACCAATAAAACCTACTGGCTGTTAATCAGGACCCCCCCGCTTGTATAAAACGTATGTCTGTCCGTACATAAAACATTTTAAGTATAAGCCCTCTGTCCTGTCACGAATTAAAATATTCATTTGTGAATGTCGCGTGGGCGTCGCGCTTACAAGGTTTTTAGCCTTTCTGTACAGGATACAGAAGTGTCTAAACTCCGAAACTAATGTATAGCTCTCAGCGAATTTACTTTAATATAATTGTAGTGTCACACCCACGGCGCGGCGGTTCGTTTCAGCTTCAGAGTAGTAAACTATGCAGAAGGCACTCGTATACACGGAGGTTTTATACACTTTATTGTTGTGTATATACATACCCAATCTTGCCTTAAATATTGTAACAAAGAAAAAAAGTATTTTCAATTGCAAACAACATTCAAGTATTACTTCTACAGTGTGTTAGTCTAAAACATACATAAAAAATATAAAACGCTTATTCGAAGTGGTCTCGATTATCTGCAACACAGTCCTGTAAACGTTGAGGCCAATAGAAGTACGCACTCTTTCCATGGGGAAATTTTTCACTACCAAACGTATGGATTGTTTTAGGGACTCCGAATTATCATCATCATCACTCTCTAAAAGCCACAACCCAGCGGATTAGTGACGAGGCTGGACGACGGTCGGTCTTCAGCTCTGATGAAGTCCGAGTCGTTCGCTTCCAAACAAGACTGCGTGGACCGGAGCTCCTTGGCCCGGCGCAGGTTCTTGCTGGACGGACCATACTAGTCTAAGAAATCTCTTCTGTAAACAAAATTTTCCTGTGACCTCCCTTTCCGTAGTGCTCGAGTACTTGTTTCGATTTTACCACCCTGTTCATCTTTAGTGTATCAGTTAAGAAATGACCGGTGCGTCTCTTATAGGCAGCAAGTCATAAGCCATCTAGGTAGGTCCTAGGAGCTATCCTCATTTCCCGACATAGAATCAATAAGTTTTGCTTTCGGACAGGATTTGTTTTAACTATTTTCGTTACTGCTTCGACCGCCTTTTTCGTACGAACACTACGTAGACGGCCAGATCTGTCTCTGCCACAAGCAGTCTTACTGTACCTACTAATAGCCCGGTACACAAACATTTGTCAAATAATCTAAAATTAATTTAGTAAGAGGTAGTGCCGTGCTGCACAGGAGGAGGTAGTTCCATGCATGGTGCATGACACTTCATCCTCCCATTCAACGATATTGGGCCTGCACGACCGGGGAGGTAATTCTCTCTCACACAATATCACCGTAAAGTGCCACCTACGGTGTCGCGTTTCGTGCGGTTTGTGAGTAGCCGGTGACCCTTTGTGGGGAGGTGAAAAGGGGTGCAACGCATCGGCATAATTATGCTGTTGTTCATAGGTGTAGGTGGTCGTTGAAAGGCTTTACTGTAAAAGAAATACCAACCGCATGGAGAGTTCCAAAATACCAACTGCATGGAGAGTTCCAAAATACCAACTGCATGGAGAGTTCCAAAATACCAACTGCATGGAGAGTTCCAAAGTACCAACTGCATGGAGAGTTCCAAAATACCAACTGCATGGAGAGCTCCACACCTACTTCGTGGAATGTAACCACAGCGACTCTGTTCTCTATATCACCCCACTCCACTTTATTATCGCAAAATATTGTACAATGTACTGACGCCAAAATGAGAAAAACAATACACAGTCGTATAAAAATGACAGATTCCAAATTGAAACGTAATATTTTTTAATGTTCAATTGTAACAGTTTTTATTGCCAGACTAAGTGTGTTTCTCTGTTTCTTCTATTCCGATGGGGGCGGCAGTCCGACACGACCGGAGCCAAATCGATCGCAAGGCAGTACGTGCTCTTCGGAGGACGGAGGTGTGATACCGATAAAGCAAGGACTCGAACGTGGAACCTCGCGATATGTGGGTGAATATGTCCAACACTAGCACATAGGCAGGTGGGGGTCGATTAGAGTGTCCAGGAACAAGCCTGCCGACTGAGATGACAGCCCCTGGACTTATCCTCACCACGTTAGCCTAGCCCGGTGCTAGGTACCTTAAGGACTTGTGCCATACGTACTGGATAGAGAAAATAAGTTTCTTCATTTTTACAATTTTATGTTATTTGTATTTAAGATTTTGCAGTGCAGATATAAACACGTGGGATTCAAACCCGCGATCTTGATCAGCATTGCAGCTGCGGGCGCGCGTGGTGCTAGTGATGAGACTGGGACGTGAACCGTCCCACAATCATGCTGCATTTTTTGATAACGCCGCAGTAAATATTATCAGCCAATAAGTTGCTTTCAGAGCCCTACGTCCCAGAGGATAAGGGTCACAATTCAGTAGGGCTCCCTTAAGGGAGCTGTTATTTATAGAAAACATAAAAATTTTTTGAGCAGTTTTTGAAGTTCACAGAGACTTTCCTAATCTCGATAGTCCTACAGCGATTGTAACTGGAATACGATCTTCGAAAACACTGGCACATAGCGAGGAGAGCGAGACTAATGAAAGTCCATATACATCCACATAACAAGGGCATAAAAAATTGTTTTATCTTGAAATTTATTGAAACATACGCGACTCACAATTTCTACATCCACTATGATTTGCAAAACCATAGAGAGTATAAAAGGCCTTTTGATATCTACCAACGTCCACCGACATACGCTCTGGTGTAATACAGATCAGTCGCCCCAACCCTCCCAAGTCCTCCCTGCCAATGGGGAAATAAAGACATGTGAACGAGGAGTACCGCGGACGACCCTGCCCAATGTGGCTGCAATGCCGCATAGGGCAGGCCTTTGTAAATTACTAAAGTTTCATAAGTGAAAGTGAATTCCCCTGTCGCTTAAACCCGACTTAGCTGCACCTCAACGTAGAAATATACAAAAACCAAATGCGCGAATACAATTTGCAGCGCTCATTATAAAGGATAATTATCATAATGCATCTGCGGCGGGCGAGCAGAATGCCGCACAAACGCAATTTAATAACCAAATTGTAGCGCTTTCTGGGCGAGCTTCATAGTGTAAATACCAATCTAAAGTTCCGCCTGCGAACTGAACATTTCAGCAGCGGGGCTCCGCGTATGCAGCTCGGCGGCGTCACCAGCGGGACCGGCGCGTCTCTGGCCTCGTTGACTACCTTGTACATGGGCCACCGCTAACAAGTTTGACGAGCTAACTTCTACTCTCACTTATGAAGTGCTCCAACAATACGTCTTTTATTCGCCATATATTTAACACAGAAGGTCAGCGGGCAGTTGTTGACGAGGGCCATGCAGATGAGTTGCCCGTATTTACTAACGCCCTTTGGACCAGCCGATCTCGCAAATTCGACAGAATATCCATCACCCCATAACGTAGTAACCAGAGCGGGACTTAATTATCCCGTTGAGGCCATCTATTCTCCAGACCCGGCGGCCCAAATCGGCCGCAATGCAGCATTAGTTAAAGCTTACAAATGGCAAACTTGCACTGCTCCTTTGAATACTGAACGCAAATGAGGCGCAGGAGAGAGAGGAGAGCGCAGGGCGCTAATAACGCACTGCACTTATCTATTGCGAATGGCCAAGCTCCTTGTTGGGATTACAAATGTAGAACAGATACCAAGGCGTTATTTATTGCAATGAATTTGAGAATGTTCTATGTTAAATGGAAGATGATAATATGCCAGAGACACTTGTCGGGAAACCAGAAATGGGGAACTCACCCACCTTACTTTTATAGCATCGGTCAAAGAGTAGCAAGGGTCAAAGAGTAGTCGTCTCTCCAGGCGGCCGCTACACGAGAGGTTGCAGATGCGTAGCAGGCCGCCCAGAGGTGGTTGAGTTCTTTCAGTAAAGACTGCTTAGTTGTATCCGAGATTTTTCTTTTCATAGAAAGACGATTACCGACGTCATACGTATACGTCATACATAGACAATCATAGACAATAACACAATAATGCCATGTAGATGCGTTATCCTCCTACCTCCTTCCCTACAATGGGCCACCGGCTGCTCACAAACCGCACAAATCGCGATAGCTGTCACTTTACGACGGTGTTATGTTAGCCAAAGCTGCTGCCCCGGCGTTGTCGGTCTAATTTTGGTGTCATGCGGCAGAGCTCTTACGAAAACGTCGCGAGTGGATCTCCATTAAAAAAAATGTGCGGTAAAAGACCCGACACTCTAGAGGATTTTATAACACCGAGATGATGACGGTGGAGATTTGAATATTGGCGCGAAATCCGATTAGGAATTTCAGTTGCAGTACCAACATTCCCTGGGCACACTGTTTGTGATGAATGCTATAGAAGTATATCTGACACCTCTACGCGATGCAAGAATGTCATACTGGCTTAAAAGACCTTGTTTATGTTATATACTTATGTGTTGATGCGTTACGCCAGGATGACACATGGAGCAACCATCCTAACAGATGGACTCTCACTCTCAAGCTATAACATGTCACTGAGTTACACGCCCAAGGTGTCCTCAGCGCACGGCCCTCGGGGCCGTACTGGATATTGTATGTGTCTAACACAGGCATCAGCTGTCACAGATGTTATCACAATACAGACTGTGTAAATATCTTGACAGATATGCAACAGCTTATTGACAATATGAGTCGAGACCATTGTTAAATCTAAGTTGGCAGAAGATCTTCCCACACGATCAAACTTGATAGTCAGTGGCTGGTTTGTTAATTCCAGTCTATCCCTGTGCAGTAAAAAAACATCGGTGCGTTTAACGGAAAATAAGCATCCATAGGTGACTTTTACGTTATTTTAAAGGTACAAAAGGGCAAACGAGCAGGCCCAAGTTGAACGTTGACACCCAGAAACATCCGCATAACTACATGCCAGTAAAATAGTCACGTGTAGCACTACCTGTTCTGGTCACATTGCATCAGTAAATATAATTAAGTACATTGTAATTTATTTAACATTGGGTTGATGACGGCTTTTAGTCTATAACATTTTTTGCTTTCTCTTTATAAAATACATGTGTGATTATAATAAAATAATGACGTGACTTCGTTATCTAATGTGCGTGTTCGAGCTATTCTCATTATTGTTCCCATATAATTTATCAACCAACGCGTTTAGAATTAATTATGACGTATAAAAATATATAATATTCGAGCAAGCCGTCGTTTCTTTTAGATTTCACTGCAGATTTATGTTTCACATAAAATAATTTATAATTATATATTTACATATATAATTATATTGGTTATAAATTATACATAATTTACAACCAATGTAATTAGCGGGGGATGTGCTGTTAGGTGGTAGCAAGACGGACACAAGAACGAGCTGATGATGACAATAAGCCAACTCATCACACTTCGTGGCGGTGGGCAGTGCAGTGTCACGAAACCTAACCTAACCCAACCTACACTCTCATCAGTTGCTAAGCCGCCTATCATGTTTCCTATTTTGACCTACCCTGATAATATTCCCGTTATTAGGGAGATTATAGAAGATGTGTTGTTGTTGTAAGAATATTGGAGACATTTTTAGAACTAGCATCTATAATGCTTAACATATTCTGTGTGTTCTCATATCACGTGCCTCTTCAACTCCTCTGACGACACCTCGTACGTTAGTCTGTCACGTTTTTCACGCTGTGGCGGGGAACACAGAATACTACACACATACATACACACAAACATATTACATACACATACTCGAAGAATGCTGCCCTCCTTCTGACTCAGTCGGGTAGACATTGTCACACAAAACAAATCATATTAAGATACGTGCACTATTTCCTTTATACTATACCATTTAGTATCTCACCAACTGAAAGTAAAACATACCGAGCTTTGTGCAAGAATTTATAGATTTCTTTATATTGTCTTATGGTTCCCGTACATGCATATTGTTCCTAATACTTTTATGTGTGGAGTAAATTTATTGCATTTTATCGATACTAATATTATAAAAAGAAAACGTTTGATTGTTTGTTTGTTTGTTCTACATTCAATGGGTTCTGGAAGTACTGGAACGATTTGGAAAAAACCTACATTATCTTTGTTGAATATGCAACAAAGATAATGTAGTACAACATTTTCTAACATTAGTCATCAGTACTTACTACTTCGATAACGTAACCGAAGGTAATCCTTTTACCGCTGCAGAAGGTATCGACAGGTAGCTGGCCCAACAGACGTCGTACTGTCATAAATTGAATTTGTTTTCATCGTAACGTGTGAGAGGCCGAAATTATATGTTAAATAAATTTTTGTCATATTTTGTAAAAATAAAGTAACAACTACCGACAGAACCATTCCAGTCGAAAGTGAGTTTTACTCAAGTACATTACATATTGTGGTAGAACCGACGCCCACAATACTTCGACATGAACTGCTAAAAGGGTTGCGTACACTATTCCAACATGTATCGTGTGTATGATTAAAAATATTTGTCAGTAATAGGTTAAGAAATAAATGAAACAATCTTATTTTGAATACATCCAGAAAGGTACCTAACACATTTATCCCTTTAATTAATGAAGCCTTTAATGTCAAATAGTATACGTTTGCATAGTTAGAGTTGCTCATCGCTCACAATTTACTTAAATTTTGTTTAAATAAATAGTAATCACGCATCCTCTTTGTTTTCCTGCACTTCTCCGGCTGTAGCTCCTCGAGATGAGGCCACCGACGGTGTCTCATGTCCAGCTATCGTCCCATAATCACTGCGGTATCGGCTCACGATATTACTTAACATATATCATACAATTACGGTCAGTTAAGAGAGATAATTAAAATGTTAGGAATGTTCTTTAAACTGTATTAATTTATCAGAATATTTTATATATCTTTTCGTATTAATAGACTAATATAAAACTTATAAAGGTTTTGCCGTTTATGTAACTGCCGGGTCAAGGAATACTAAGAAAATATTCAGTCATGGGGCGAAACAATCATTTGCAAATTCAAAACATTACCCTTAACAAAAAAATATAAAAACAAAGTAACGTTGGATAGTTACTTAAAGTTAATCGTTCCAAGTCCATAAAATATGGTGATAGCAACAAGAGGAGGTCCGATCCCTCCCCCGCGACCTACCTGCTGTGGAAGATCACTGGCACTACTAGCACAGGTGGCTCACATGGCACTTCACACGAAACACCAGCACAGCACAGGGAAGGTCACCACGCGACGACGAGTCGGCCCGGGCGGCGCAGTCACACTGCCGGCCGCCCGCCCTGCCCCGCCCCGCGCCGCCCGAGTCGCCCCGGCTCTACGTCTACGAGTCGAGCGTAAATTTACAGGCAATAACTTAACTTCAGGTATATATAGATGCTACATTTTTTTATATCGGCGACAAGTTACGGATAAGCCTCTTGTCTACAAAAATGTTTGGGGTCGTTTTTCCGCTTCCGGAGCTCGGTACAGTTTTATGTGTGTTCGAGCAGTTCGCATAATAAAAGTGACCATTTAGAAAATTATAAGCTATGAATGAGATGAGTATATAATCATCCATTCTAAATGACATAAAACTGTTTAGTAATTTTTTAAATCTTAGTAATTTTAAAAATCTTAAAAGATAACACCAAACCCTCATAAGATCTCTTTGGTTTCTGTCTGTCTGTATGTTTACGAAAAAAAACCCTAAAGATGACCGATAATCATGGAAGTTGGAAATAAACGTGATAATATTATGCTGCTACTTGTACGTCCGAAAAAAGGGCATACGCCATACATATGCCCCCGTCGTTACAGAACTCTCCGTGTCGAGTCCAACTCGCACTTGACCGATTTTTTATACAAGAGAATAATTTTCCTTGTGATACTCCCCTCGAAATATTTAACTGGATTATTATTAAAACAAGTGGAACCCTACCATTTGTTTTGTCTATTGTCTTTGTAACCCCGACACACATTCAAATGTAGATTCAGTAACTTTATCATTAGCTTCATTATTGAGTGGCTGTAGCATTTTATGTGGACCGACAATATCAGCTCGCCGCTGAGCTGATCCATTATATACCGCGCGAACGTTAAATAACATATGATTGGATGGATTTCAATATTTAGTTGCTGATTCAGTGAATTCATAATAATTTATTGTGTTATAATAAATCTGGGCATCAAAACAGATTGTCATTATCAAGTACACTCAATATGGGCATCGCCATATTATATTGTTTGACTAATATTTATGTTTTGCCATTGACTGTTTTTCAAATTAATATCATTACATGAACTCTACACAATGACTAAAATCCTTTACTAGTAAGTCTATCACATTATGTCGCTCTGGTTTATAAGTAAAGTGATAAATTTATTGTTGATTAGCGATCCGCCCGGTATCGCCCGTGAATAACAGTAACCAAATTATACATCAAAACCTTCCTCGGGAATCGCTGCATCCATGTATGAAAACCGCATGAAATTCCGTTCAGTAGTTTTTGAAAAAACCCATCACGTACGGACAGGCAGATTCTATTTTATAATAAGAATAGATAGATTGAACTTTGTTCAAGATTGTGAAAAGTAATAAATATTAGAGACCAGAATTTGTGGCGTTTATTATAGCATAGGCAGACAAGAAACGTTTGAAGGCTACCAGTTAATGTCCGTACGGTCAGTGGTCCTCACTGCACGAAATACGATCGACATTAGCAAACTTTTTAGCCAATTTTATTACATTACACAGCAATTGTCTAAACTCGAGCTATACTCGCATCAACCAAATTACTCCGCAGACCCCAGAGTGCTTCAATGAAACGAGGTCCTCAACAAAGGTAAGCCTTTAAAAGAAATTAAATTAAACTTTATTCACATTATAATTTATTAGGTTTACGCGAATGTCACTGACAACTTTACTATAAACCTTTTGAAGACTCGTAAAGGTGGCGCGCGTCATGAACACGGAGCGCGACTATTATGTTATTGCTCGTTCATGACGACGACTGTTGCCATGGCTTGCTTCGAGGTGAGCGGCAGGGCCAACAGTAGCTACTGGACGCCCGGTTCTCATGCTGCTAATAAATCCGGGACACCACGGTAGCTATAGGCTCTTGCAGATGTTTCGGGTCAATAGTTGTACGTTTTTCGTGCCGAGCCTGACACGCACTTGCTGCGTGCTGTAGAGGTACACCGCGGTTGTAGAGGTTACCGCTGCAACCCAACATTAACCTGATAGAAAGACCGTATTCTTTTTTTGTTCATATTTGTTTGTATCTTTGTTAATGTCGTTTGTTTTTTAACGTTTCATACTTACTAATAGTGCTATGTCATCAGTGTAGTGATTTCTTATTACCAAATAAATGATTATTCTATTCTGTCCTGTCCTGTCCAGTCCCGTCCTTTTTTTTTTTGGAGACGAAGGGAAATGCATTTACGCATGATACCTGGCCGCCCGGGTAGACCCCCAGACCTATGTTGGACTCGGCCATTGGGTAGCAATACCAACTAAATCCCTACGGGAGCCCTCAGCCACTATTAGTGGAGGATCCCGGATCTGCAGTCAACAGGATCCCTCCATCGACAGACTGGCCTCGGCGAAAAGGCCAGACTTGACCTCTGCGGGGACTGTCCGGCTACGCTATGACAGTCTCTCTCTACGACGCCTTGTCTTTGATGAAGTGGACCGGGTTCCCGGCCCGACACGGAATACAGAGGCACTACTGAAGGCGCTGCAGATGGCGCCTCCTTCGCACCCCCATTCGTCGTGGGCGGGGGAGGCCGTGTCGGCAGCCTCCTCTCTCACCCGCTCGTCGACTTCGTTCTGGGACATGACAGTTTCACAGAAGGAAGCCATCGCCTTATAGGACTCGTCGCTGCCGAGCATCGCGACGATGATGCGCGACTTTGACAAGTCCCCTCCGACAACTGATGTCAGATCGTGACGCAGCGCCGCCCATCTCGGGCACACCTCGAGGGTGTGCTGGGCCGAGTCCACCGCTGCGTCACAATCGTGACACCTAGTCGTCGGCTCTCTGTGGGCCGACCGACACAGATACTCACTGAAGCAACCGTGCCCGGTGAGCATCTGCGTCAGACGGAAGGTGAGGGATTTGCGCCTACGGCGCATCCACCGCTCGAGGACCGGACGCAAGCCAGTCGTTATCTCTATTCCGAACGGCTGCCGCGCCTCCTCCCCGCCTCTGCATTAACGCCACACGCCCTAACCGGCGGACGAACAGGATCTCGTCATGCGTGGGGTTCAGGCTGAGGGCCCTCCTATGCGAGACATAGGAGTAGCTCTCGGCAAGAACCTCCGCCACGGGCTCCCACGGGGGATCGCCAGCTAGGGCCGTAGCTGCAGCCCACGATACCATACGGTATCCCCGAATCGACCTCACTGCGACGAGCCTCTGCGCGGAGCGCAGATGGGCCTTATTCCTCGCAGCGAGACGATCTGCCCAAACCGGAGAACCGTACGTCGCCATACTCCGACAGACACCGGAGTACGTCCTGTCCTGTCCAGAAAACTGAAGAATTTTGACCTTGTTTCAGTCTTACGCATATTTAGAGTTATTGTCATAAAAAAGTACTCCAGGAGTATTCACCAGTTGTTTCAAAACATAACAGTGAAATATACAAATACACAACGGACGTGTACAAACACAGGGGACGTGTCTGTCACGGATATCCGTAGTGAAGTTATGGATGGATATGAAATTCTCTTTGCATGGTTGTTTATACCACAATAATAATTGAAAAATAGCTATGATTATGTTACAGGTGAAGGAAAATGCGTCGCGACACTTCGTGACTGCGGCAGTGTGAGTTGAGCTTAACACTTTTGACCGGGTCACGGTCTACGGCTGACAGTCGGGGAGCATCCTGAAGTTGGCTGGGTTGTCCTGTGGTGCACGGCAACACTACTGTGGAGGAGGCATCGAGCTCTTAGGGGGCTGGCAGCCGTCGAAGTGCCCTCATGATTTGTAGTTCAGGGGCACCTCACCAAATGCGGCACGGATGGCACTCGCGGTGGTTTTCATGAATACTCGGCACTATAATGTGCCACGAGGTCCAAACTCCACTGGACCCCAACTGGGGTCGGTAAAGGCGCGTAAATACGTTGCTCCAAGTCAACAAATAGAAAAGAAATAGGGGGCGACTTCAATGCATTTAGAACGATGCCAGACCGATCCAAGCAGTCATACCGTGAGCAAACTTCTAGGGCCCAGGCCTGGTCTTGCATATTTTCTGATGAATAGAATATGTATGATAAACTAGTATTATGTGTACACCTGTGTGATGTCTAGCCGCAGCTGGCACCTGGCGCGGGGGGCCACAGTATTGTAACGATGCGAACAACAAAATATTATCGAAAGAGACATTTGGTATAAGCCTGTGAAGCGATGGTGCAGTACCGGATACTGAGAGCACTATTCAAACGCCTGCGAACACTACTTGGCAAGGATTATCCGGACTGCGGAGTCTGGCGAAGCCGCCTCTCGCTCCTCTATGATAACTAATAGCTGCCGGTGACTTCGCAGATTACTTATGAGCAATTAACGTCATCCCGCACCCGTCACCGCGTCGACGTGGTTGCGTCTGCGTGACCTGTCCGCTGTGGAACCTGCGGTTTATGTCACTGCCCATGTGGACAAACACATTACAGCGAAAATGTTTTAGTGGATTATATCGTGTTTTGGCTAGACAGTTATGTTTTCATGCTTGATGTAACAGAGCTATCAAGTCTGTACTTATAATGAGACTGGCTGGACCGTGACCATTTATAAATATTTTGTTATTCTATTTTATTTATAACAGTAACATAATGCTTCGCGTAACGATTTGCCGCGCTTACATATCTTGTCACTTCAGAGTCATAGCACTCCAGTCGCGGGTGAAGAAACCAAAAATATTTCCAGATAATTTATATTCCGTTTCACACACACAGCCGCATGTGTGTTATAGTTGTACGCCAACACTGTTGCACGGATTTGGAGGGAATTCGAGACGGATATTAGGTCCAATCTTAAATGACATGATAGAACTTTATATCCCGACGAAAGTGAAATGAATCTTTTAAGATACACATGTTGCGGCTGAAACCGCGGGGCACAGCTAGTATATAATATATACACACAAGGCAGCTGCGCCAGGCCACTAGTCATACAGCAGTAGACTGTGGGTTGTATCGTTGATTGTTTATGTTTATTGGTGCTTGCGTTTGTTTACGCGACATCTGCGCAACGTCGACGCAACTCGGGTGCAGTGTGAGCGTTAATGAGCCAAAATGAACTGAAATGTTTTGTAAAGTATCGCATTACTTAGACAAAATGCAAGAAACGCATTTTAGGAACCATTCGTGAGCTACCTCGACGTCAGATTCGGGGGAAGAGGGACCCCGTGGTCAATCTCTGGATATGAAGTAACAGTTAAATTATCAATTATAAGACATTCTCATGTCGGGATGGATGTCTTCTATTTTCGGGAACACCTCGACACCAGACCTGGTCTCGTCGCCGTAGAGCACTCACAGCAGTTGAAGCTGTGCTGACGCTTCTCTTCGCTGCCACAGCTTAAGTTTACGTCCGAAAAGAAAATAGAAAAAGCGTAGCTTTACAATGGCTCGCAAAATTATAATAACTGTAAGATGTTTTGTAGATTTCTTTAATTAATATATTAATTAAATTATATATATGTATACCTATAAATGTGCATATGTACAGCTATAAGTTATTCCAATTTCCCGCAATAGACATAGGTTTTAATTCTACTTCGACTATACTAACATTATAAATGTGAAAGTCTGTCTGTTTGTTACGCTTTCACGGTGAAATAGCTGGGCCGATGGCCGAGACCTGGGCGAGACATGCAAACATAAGTTTGCAGCTCATTACAATAAAATTACTTTTACGGATTTTATAGCGGATTATTTAATTATTTAACTAGCCTAACGTATTACCCGTGACCATGCTTGCTGAAACATCAAGCTAATTAAATAATTGTAGGAAGGAACGATATTCAAATAATAACGCTATTTTCGCTTCACAGTTTCCGCCCCATATTATCCTACAATTCGCCATTCGCCAAAAAGGCCAGCGACCGTCGATTGCTATTTTTTCAATTAGAGAGTGACGTTGAGATGTAACATAAGCATCACACACAATTCGTTGTAAGATATATAATCTAGTTTTATAGTGAATTATAGGCGATCCCTAAGTTTAAGCAGTGCTTACATAATTAAATAAACCGCGATAAAATCCGTAAATATTGTTTGATTGTAATGAGTAATATTCGCGTAAACTTAAGACATGAATATAAGGTTGTAACTGTTTTTTTTGGACATTTATTCGTACATATGGTTGATGGAGTGTTTTGTCACTTCTTGATGGAAATTCATATTATAACTTCAATAAAATATACTGTTTATACTATTTCCACAAATTTATTGATTTAAAATACATATGTTACTACCGGTTTCGAGTAATTCATCATCAGATATAAGTTAATTAACATGAGGGTACTTATATAAAAAGATATGTCTATATCAAAATTGTTTTGCTTATAATGGTAAAATTTATAAGCAAAGGGATGGATTAGCTATGGCTAGACATTTGTCTCCGTTATGTGCGGATATATTTATGAATCATTTAGAGCATGAAATATTTATTTCACAGTTTGGAAAAATATGATAATAATAAAAATAAAATAAAAAAACTTCATTATTTGTGTTTTTTTCTTAAATCCAAATATCGAGGCCTCCTTTTGGGAAATGTATGTCTGCGCCAGGATATACCGCTCCTCCATAAACGAAAAGAAAACTTACAAAATGTAACTAAAAATAACCAGTTGCCTGTGGTGAGTGTGTGTGTGTGTGTGTGTGTGTTTGTGACCTTAGTCTTGGGATCAGTTTCAATACTACTTGGGTACTCCAAAGTGTTCTTGTATATTATATACTTTTATATAAGTAGTGCCTACTGTATCTATCCAAAGTGCATACATTAAATATTCAAAATATGTTCTTAGTTTTTGTATGTAGATAATTCCTCACTTTCCTGTACACTGTAAGAGCTCCCCTGTCTCCTCATATGTAAGAGTTTTCATCCAATTTAGAACCTTTATTTTAGATATATATATATATATATAACTAAAATAAAGGTTCTGAGTACCTGTACTGAGTTATTTGTATATACGAATCCAGATAAATGATTGTATATACTGTAGTCTCGCAAATATTATGTTTGAAGACGGAACGGGGATTATTTTGTCTTAACGTGACTTGAAATACATAACCTTAAGCAGAGCACGCTGGGCTCTTTACAGTATTAGAAAGTTGGTTTTGAGATCTCCACCCCAAATCGAAATGCAGTACGTAATAATAGATTCAACCAGGGCTTTATAGATTTGATTTAGTAATTTATTTGGGGATTCCCAATTCATTCTTGGGATGATATGTCTCAAGCTTTTCAATATCCACATAAACTTTCCAACTCTAGATACTATAAGAGCGACTTGTTGATATCAAGCAAAGTCTTTGATCCATTAGTACTCAAAGATATTTAATTTGTGAGACTTTGTTAATAATGGGACATCCATCTAGTCTTATATTCGTGCAATCGTGGATTTTTATATTTAGCGATTCTTTGGGCTGTGATCTTGTATCAATCCCAAAACAAATGTTAATTACTTTTATATGTGTTCAAAGATAAGAGAATTAATTTTAGCCAGGAAGCAACGGGAAATAGTCCTTGCTCGGCTATACTCCTAGCTTCGTTCCAGGATGAGCCCACGAGGACAAATGCAGTATCATCTGCGTAAGCAGAGCATAAATATTAAAAAAATCACTAATATACATATATATAAAAAGGGTGGGGCCAAGAACACTGCCTTGCGGCACACCATAAGTGACGTCTGTTTCTATACTCTTTATATCACTAAGTTTACTCTTATTTTATTTTTTTAAATAATTTACAAATATTGCAAATGGGTTCCCATGTATTCTTATTTTATTAAGCTTGTGTAAAAGAATGAGAACAGAGACGGTGTTCAAAGCCTTTGTAATATCCAAAAAGACGCCTATACATTTTTTACCTTTATCTATTTGGTCAGTTAGTAATGTAGTAAGTGAAGTTATGGCATTTTCTGTGGAGACACCCCGTCTAAATCCAAATTGACAAGGTGACAGTATATTGAAAGTTTCTAAATATTTTAGTAATCTTATGTTTAGTAATTATTCCAATATTTTTTGCTAACACTGATAAAAGTGAAATAGGCCTACATTTTTCGACACCACCTCTATCGCCACCCTTGTATACTGGAGTAATTAAAGCTTTTTTTAAATAGTCAGGAAATATCCCTAATGTAAGGCACCGGTCCACTAGATACATTAAATGCGGGTTAATTGCATGCTTTATGAATTAAATATATTTTGTAGGGATACCATCACCACCTGGGGCGCTATCTGTCTTTAGACCTTGAATCACATTATCAATTTCATCTGGATTGGTATCGTGCAATACAAACGATTGAGACTGAGAAGGTAGATTCGAAGATAAAGGCTTAAGTCCTCTTCATTTATTTTTGTTTTCATCAATTTGGCTAATTCGGGATCTATGTTGACAAAATATCTATTTATGCGGTTGGTTGTTCATAAGGCGAGAAAGATAATGTTAATAATTCACTATCCGTTTTTCTTGTTTTATTAGTGTGCGTTTTGTTTTAATATTTTCCATAGAACTTTATTTGCTTTAATAGAATCATTAAATAGTTTTGTACCATAATCTCTGTTTGTTTTCTGAGTTTCTTGCAATAATTTCTATGGGGTGTATAGGTAATCTTTTTTATTTCATTAAAAGGATCGTTTTGGTATTGTTTTTGTAATTTATTATGATTTTTTATACAGCTTAGTATTCCTTCAGTAGCGTATGATTTCAAAGATCATTTATTTTTAGGTACATGTCTGTAGTGTGTATTGTTTTGTAATGAGTCTGTAATTTTCTAGGTTAGTTGGTCAGTTAATATATTTGGATCATAAAAAATTAATAATTCATCTAAATTACTAATTATTAAGCTTCGGTTGGGCTTCTTCAAAGTTTGTTTCACTTACAGTTTTAGTTATAGGTCTGTGTATATTTTATGTTATCGCTAAAAATGTTGGATAATGGTCCGTGTCAGAAGTATGTAAGTATGTGTTGTGGCTATAAAGGCCTTGTGTTTATTTTTATCTATTTTTATCATAAAGTGATCCAGACACGTTTTCACTTGTAGGGTGTATGTGTCCAGGTAAGACACCATAAGCCGCTAACAAGTTAAGATATTGTGTTCTTTTATTATTTTCATTCGAGTTTTCGTTAATTTTTGGGATAAGGTTAATATTTATATCTCCCGCAATAATGGTGTTGCTGTGTGTAGACGGTAAGTCTAATTAATGGGATCCGCATTTGAATTTGATGGTGAACGATAAATGAAGAATATTGTATGGTTAATTATTTCTCATTTTAGACAAGATGCGTATATTCTACTACTTTAGGATTTAATCCGTCTATAACGTAAGCAACAACTCCATCATTACGTACTGATATACTGGCATATATATGTGGATGATATGTCTCTGGACAGAAGATCTCTGCTCATTAGACCAGTTTTAATTATATAAATAGCTTTCATAGAAATAATAAATTTACAATGGAATTTGGTAATAAAATTTTGAGTTTTGTTGGATTTCACCATAGATATAACTACTGACAGACACAAGTTAAAAAAAAAATCGAACACCCACATACAATGATAATGTTATTCATGCGAAGTCTCGTCACACAAATACGCATAAGTACGCTGCGTTCCATGTATTAGTTCATAGACTCTTGAAGATTCCACTCAATGAAGAAGATTATGAAAAGGAACTTAACACCATTAAAACATTGCAGTGAATAACGGTTATGACTTATATACAAAAACAATAGAGCAATCGTCGAAAAAATCATTTATACAGACAGGAAGAAAACTTTATAAGTACGTGGGGTAAAATACCGTATATAGGTCCCTCGTAATTCCGATTTTTGAGAATATTAAGCGGTAGAGAAAAAAAAAATAGCCTATTCAACGGGTACTCTAAAAACACGTATTTGTAATATTAAGGACAAAATAACTATGGAGGACCGGAGTGGAATATATAGTCCAACATGTGATACGTGTGGAGGTGTTTATGTTCGTCAAACCAATAGGAAATTGAAAACTAGACTTAAGGAACACATTTCCGTAAAACAAAAGGTAACGAAAAATATAGCTAACGGTATTAAATTTGATGAACATCTAAACAAAGAAAACTATTTATTCGATAAAGAAAAGGCAAGAAAATGGACGCTCAAGACACACTCGAAATAAATCGTTTAGAAAATCTAACATTCAATGATCAACAATGTTTATCACACACAACATTATGTTTTCTTATTTATTATTTTAACGTTTGGACATAAAACAATCATTTATTTATCAATAGATTTAATTAATTTTACATTTTGTTTGACATATTTCATTACTTTCACATATTTCAAAATTACAAGTACTATCTAAAATGTATAATATGTGTGATTGTATTATTATAATTAACTTACTAATTTTAAAATATATGTACTATTTAATTATATTCCAAAATTTGAACCGCCAACAGTGTATGTATGTTTTTAATCAGATATTAACAAACTTCC
>JAFELO010000009.1:426691-480922 GCA_017140195.1 Eumaeus atala | reverse complement strand
TTCCGTTTCGTTCCGACCTCCTCCCGGTCACGCACGCCCGGCCCCGGCTGGCTGCTGCAACTCAACTTCTGCGGTATAGTTTCACATCACCAACTATTAAGTTAATTAATTGAAAAATACTCCACTTGGAAGTTTTATTTCCTTCCGCCAGAACAATCTCGAATTGTTCGCTTGTATAAATTTTCAGCGCCATACAGTAATTTTTTTGAAAAGTCGCGCTTCGCGGCGCTGACTCGACTGTAAGTGCCTCTGTCGCGTACTCTAGACGCTGTTTGCCGAACATGCATTACAGAAGCAACACTTCAGCAGTAAAGCGCGCGCTAGCGAGCAACGCTATACACTAGACGGTACACATGAAGGAAATGCCATGACAAGTAAAGCGAGACTTAATTATATTCCAAAATTTGAACCGCCAACAGTGTATGTATGTTTTTAATCAGATATTAACAAACTTCCAGCTTTTTTCATTCAGCGGTCCTAATAAATTCCTTAAATAAGATATTAATTGAGTTTCCAATTGGTACCAGAGTGTATGTCACCTTATACTATAAATTACAAGATGCCGCAGCGCGCCACACGTAGCTGCACCCCCGGCCGGGTCATGGACATTAAAAAAAAAGTTTTTTTTTTTAATAAAAAAATTATAATTTCTTATCTCTTTAAAATATCAATTACTGACACAAGTCTGTAGGCCACTTAGCGCAGGGCTAGGCCAGCACAGGGCTAGGCTGGCACAGGTCTAGGCTAGCACAGGGCTAGGCTAGCACAGGGCTAGGCTAGCACAGGGCTAGGCTAGCGTGCTGTGACAAGTCCACCGATATGATATAACACAGAACACCATGAGTTAAGTGAAAAACTGATTCAGCTCCGTAAAGAAGCGCAGTAGAAGTATAGACTCACAAGTGGAAGCTATCGTGCGATGTATAGGCATATCGAGCGCGCGGTGCTCGTCTCCGGCCTGAGAATATGAATGAACTGCCAACAGAGCACTAGTACACAGTTCATGTTCAGTTTCAACCCACTAGACCTGCCTCCCACCCTTCCCTCTGAACCCACACGACCGAGGACTTCTCCCTCACACAACAGTTTCATAAACAGCACGAAAGCTGTTTGTTCATTTCTGCAGGCCTATTTCATGGAAACATACCAATTATTCAGGTGTTTATGAGGGTCGGTAGTCAACAGGAGGCTTCGATTGCTCGCTTGCCCCCTTTACAGCGTAATAAAAATAAGTTGTCGGTTCATTGCTGGACATCGGTCTCTTCTCGGCTGCCGCGCCGACCAGATCTTTACGCAATACAATTTCTATTAATGTAATACTAAAATTTTATTACTGACATTAGTCGGAATCCGCTTGTGTAATAGCAATTAATTTCAAATTCGAGGCTCAGTGCTATGCCATCACGGCGACAGTCGAACGGCTGTTTGTTGAACGGCGCACGCTTTGTGTGGACTACGGATATGGACGTGAAGCCTGAAATGATCGATGATTCAATATAAGACATATTCTCCAAGTCTCCATGCTCCATGCTGCATTTTTTTTAAACATAAGGGGAAGACGAGCAATCGGTGCCTCTTAACTACTACCGACGCACCGGCTATTCACAAAGCATACGAAACGCATCGGCGACACTGTCACCTTATGCTGGCCTCAAGTGAGTCAGAGGTACTTCCCCAGTCGTGCCGGCCCAATTTCGTTGCCTCGCCTCTTCCTAAAATAATTCCTGTATGCAATATTGGTCGCAGATCTATGATCAATAATATACCTTTCTTTTTACCCGGAAAAGTCCATAATGGGTACCCGCGTCGGGATCGCGGGAAATATCGCGGAAGACACAAATGAATACATAAACGGTGCTAAACAGAAGGTACGTTACCCGCCCGCAGTCTCGACCGGCGCTCGTTGGGCGGAGGTCGTACGCACCCGCAGTGTAGGGAGCGCGGGAGGCGCGACAGCAGCATCTGACACTGCGCGTCGAAGTCGCCACGGACGAGCCCCATAGCTTACAAGGCAGCGATGACATCCACCCGTAATAATATTGATGTCCTCACAACTGAATATTAACAACGGCAGCCATCTGCATAGAGACTAGAGCAATGTGCGACATAACATTACGCACTGCACAGGCGCGTGTGCGCAGACACAAGTACACTCTCTAGCCTACACTTCCAATGGCACGACGTCATATGTCGTATATGACACGATAAATCAACAACAAACGCAGAGCAGATAGTAGACGCCGCGATGAGCCAATATCAATTTTCGCTCCGAGCTGGAATAGCACCCGGGCGCACACGATTTCACGTTGAACAAGCTCACCACGGGCCCGGCGCATTAGCTCTGCAGCGTGTGCTCATAAACCATCCTTACTACTGTTCTTTAGTCTAATTGGCCATGAAGAAAGCATAAATTAAACATTTTAGAGATATTGTCTAGACGGGAGAAGAAAATCCTTGGGGTTTGGCATACCGAGCCGCGACTGGTAGATCTCGCCCTCCGAAGAATGTCATTCATGGCGGAAAACTCTTAGGAGGTTATTCTGACAACATCGAAACTGTTGTGCATCAGCTCCTGTAGTCCCTATGCCCAGATGACACAACAGAAATTGACAACACCTGTCACCGACAAGGGTGAGTGTTGGCTGCATGCTCTACTTCCGGAGCATTCGATAATGCATGGTGGCCAATGATACTTTTGAAAGCAAAAGCTACCAGCATCGTAAGTTATTTCTGTGAAGTTATTTTTGCAACGGCACAGAGTTTTAGGCAATTGAGGACGTTTGTGCATACACGCGAAGAGAAAGGATTGGTAACGACGTAGCTGCATCGAGATAATCAGGACCTACGAGGCCGATGACAATTTCCGTTTCTGTAATATCAGGCCCCAGAAAGGGGACAGTGAAATAACGAGAGGGCATTTAAATAATGTGTAGGGAGTCAAGAATTGCACGTTGGACAGAGCACGACGTGAACAGAGCCGGTGCGCAAATCCCCGTGCATCTCCCATGATTCGTCCCGTATACCGAGAGGTGGGAAGAAGCATGGGTGGAGGTGGGTAAGTTTTCTTTAGCCTTCAGTGGAGACCCGACAGGTAAGTGAAACTTCTAAAACGGAACAATCGCTGTTTCCGTCCTATCTATATACGAGTAAATATTTTATTCAATCGTCACGCGCTTTTCACGCGCTCAAAAGTAGGTAAATGAAAGTTAATAAAAATTAAATATTACAAATACATATTGTAGAGAGCAGAAAAAGAAAGGAAAGTGACAGAATTTACATACAGGCAATACTTTGTAATAACCGCTGCTGATGCTAACAGCCTCAGTGTGGCACGACCTTGCAAATGCATCTCACTAACGTAATACATACAAGGAGTGACAACAAGGCCCTCGGAATGCGTTTGTTTGTGACCGGAGATAGAACACACCTGCGCATCTTCTGAGCGTGTTGAGGAAAATCGTACTTCAGGCTTTGAATTTTCATTTGCCCCCGCTGTAAGAAAAGTCTAGAATTAAGTGACTTGTGTTACCGAGCTTACAGCCACTCCCTCCCTGAGTTGGGGCCTGAGTTAAATATACAGCAAGGCTGAATAAACTTACGTCTTCAATCAAACTGTTTCTATACTAAATTATAACTAATTCAATATGATATTTGATAATAAACGAATTGAGGGTCAATTAGTTCTGAACACGGCCCCTGAGAATACACAACAGTCTTGGGCGAGCACGCACCACGGTTCAATGTTTAAACTATAGGGGGCCTTATTATCTGTCTTCTTTTTCTACATATATAAGAGCTGAATACCACTCACCAATTAATTATGAAATCTCGGAAACTATAACACCTAGTAATATTAATTTTGGCAGATAGACAGGATTATTTTAGGATGCAGACATCCACTAAGAACGAATTTAACGAAACTGAGGGGTGGCCCCCAGGAATCGTTTTTGAGCTGCTACTAATTCCTTGGCTGTAAAAATATCGCAATGTATAGAGTAGACACACATATTATGCACACCAGTTCCGATAAGCTTTTTGTTGTGCGTACTACCGCCACAGCGACACCAGAGACCACAATTAGACGACGGTACTATAATATACGAAGCCTCGGTTGGCGTCGTTATTACTTTGCGCGCCAAATGTAATGACTAAATGTTGTCAGCAATTACGAAATCCTTCAAAGTGTGTCGCTCTTGTGCTCGGCGGTGTATAATTGAATAACAGTCGGCGCTCGGCGCTCGGCGTCGGTGTCGCCGGCGACAGGCGTCCGCCTAACATTAATCATCCGCCAACTTATAACACAAACTTCAATATTAATTCGTGTTGTTCTAAACTCCTCCCTAATGGCACTGTACCGCGTGATTAAAATTTGTTAGTCGCGTCACAGCACACGGGTAGCGGCTAACAACGGGATAGAAGCGAATTCATCATAACTTGTCTACACTCATGTAATGAAGCCGAAGATATTATTTCTTCGTTTGAGGGCGATAATCACTTATCATTAAAACCTTTAGTCACTTTGCAGTCATTATTTTGGCATAATAAGGCTTTATTATTCAAAAATACTCTCTCTCAAGTCTCAAGAAATTTATATAAAAGATGTGCATAATATAAACCGTGCACTTTGTAAAAATAAATTAAGATAATACGCGTAAGGTAGGCTTTGAGAAAAAATATATTTAACTACGTACGTGTTCATCGTGTCAGGGATCACAGCCCAATATAAAATAATTGAAATTTTTGGCCTTGCACACGTCGGCCCGACAACGTGTGATACAACGGCTTTTAAAATCTACAGTAAATGTGTTAGGAAAACAACATTGATAATAATATATGTAAAACCACACGCGGCACTTCGGGTCTCTTAATAAAATACTATAACTGTTCAGCAGATGTCGCCGAGAACTGAAGATTTGCGTAAACGCGTCGCTCTATACCCCGTGCCCCGTAGTTACATACTTACCAAGTACCAATAACTTCACCAAGATGTTTATAGCAATTTGGAGACGACAAGAGGATTATATAATTGTAACGATACATTAAATAATCTCTGTTGCGCCTTCTAAGTAATACCTAAGAATATCACTGCAAATTGCAATTTACAATAAGATGAAGTTGTATTGGGCTTCCCTACGCTTCCACGCCATATGTTCAGATCCGAAAAAAATTCACTGATACAAATAAGTTTGATCTGCTCATAAGTGATTACAATATTTTCACTAATGAAAACCTTGTAAGATACTTCGGTACTTGCAATAGTAAAGTAACTAACGTAGCACATACATTTTATATCTGTATCAATATTTCTTCAAATCCACATATTTTGTTTTCTGACGAAAAATATCTGAAATAGAAGTGAGTGGATGGATAACACGCTTTTAAAAATCACTCAAATCGAATTTAAAGGTAAAACGTTAAAGACAGTTTTAGATGGAATACACTTTCCATATTTTGTTAAACTTCTTTTTATCTAGAATTTTATTTAGACTATTGAACTCTTGATCTTGGCTATGGAAGCCGATAAAATATATATTAATCGAAATCTACCATGTCAAACGCACATCACTGCGCTGACGCGATTTAGCGTTATCTAATAAAAGAAACACATGTATACGATTGTACAGGGAACGACGAATGCCATAATTTTCACCGTGATGTGTAAATTTTACAGGTTCAGACTAGGCTGTGGAAGGTACGAAATATCTGCTTTTGTCAGCTTCTATCACAGCGTGAAACGTTAAAATACCCTTTGAATTATACACAGGCAGTGTCGTGCACAATCTGCAGAGAATATTTGCCATTTCACAAGACAAAATTAAAATGTTCAACAATAGTGTACCGGTCGGCATACAGTCGAGACTTTTCAATTGAGAATTGCTATCGTTTGAGAATGCAGATTTTTATTTCCTCATTATAAATTGCATTGTAACTAATAACAGCTGAGCTGAGCTTTACTTTTTATATATTCTCATGTCAAAACCTGTTATCGGTTCTGTGTGTCGGCCAGCCCGTGTGCAGCCGGCGGAGGCCTGCGTCGGTGTAGGGTGTAGTGTGCTGTGCTGATGCAGTGCATCTGCTACGCTGCACCTTCACTTGGTGGACCGGCGTCGACACATAATAACCCACTACTATTTCTATCACTTGCTCCCTCCCAAGTCCCGCAGAACATATCCCAAGAAAAAGAAGTGTACTTATGTACACACGTTACAAGTTATACTTCTTTGGCGTATCAAAAAATGTTTTATGTTATATTTCGCCTTATGTTAAGTTTGTAGAAGAACGACACCAACAATAGAATAAATTGTTCAACACATTGATAGTTTTATACAGAAACACTTGAATAAATAAATATCGTGACTACAGCTGTCAATTCTCACGCAAGCACACGTAGATGTTCTGACTTTTACTTTGTCGGTAATTTTTCTGAGAGCCCCTCAGTGGTTAGGTGGTTAGCGCTACGACTCAGGTAGCCCAGGTACATCCCCGCCATATACGAGTACATACCAACAAGTTTTCCAACTTAAACACATTTTCTGAGTACTCTTACAGTGAAAGAAAACATCGAGACGAAACCCGGATTCGTGTTAAGAATTCGACCTGATCTAGGATTGGGCTTAGTTTACCTTTCGGGTTGCAGAGGGTTTCCCCAACGCGCAGAATTATAACTTCAAAAAATATTACTTTTGGGATAAAAGTCTTCGTATGATATTCCAGAACATAATCTGTGACAAATCACAAACTGATCCGGTCGGCAGTTCTTGCGCAAAAGAGACTAGAACTAAACATACATACAAACTTAGGCACTTATAAAATTGGAAGAATTGACTTTATGCCTCTTAACGTCAGTAACTTGATGACGAAGCAGCGGTCCCCTACACATTTGTACCCGTCGAATGTAAAGTATTGTCAAAAGCCTCACTGAGGTCCTCCCCGGAGACGAGGAAAAAGTGCGAGAACATTCTGTACGGCGACAGGACCCTCGTCTGGGCTATTATTTGTTGTTCCGCACGCATCAACGTTTTATGTTGTTACATAATTCACAGATAAAACTTCCACCGTTGGGGATTTTGCTACTCGGCAAAGACAAGGTTACTTATACTAGAATTTGTACTTTGAATAGCTTGTTGTATTTTATGCGGCAGCTCCAGGACATGTATTCTTATTGGCTGTGCCCCACGGTTTCATCTCCATAAAAAGTTTCTTATCTTACTCCAGACTGTTATCTATATTGTTTCAATATCATCCACATCCGTTCGCGTTTCCGTGAAGGAACATTGTTTTTTTTTCTAAATTTACACATTTTACTTTGTTCACATTCTTTCAAAGCACTTCTCGTGGTCGTCACATGAAGCTTATATGAAACTCATACTTCTTGAGGCGCGTTAGGGCAATATGATGGGAATAATTTTTACGATTCGCGCCCACACCGTCACGTAAAACCACCGCCTGAAGCTAGCTATAGCCATCATTTTAGTTCATCAAAAAAAGTTACTAATGCTTTATACTAAAACTTTCAAAGTATTAAATAGCTTTTGTCTCTTGTTAGTGTCGTTTTATCTGAAAGAAAAATTTTTAAAAAGCATTTTTATCTGGTTACGCCAAAGTACACACTTTTATGTATATATTAAACTTACAGATAAAAAGCGGACGGTGGAATCGAACCCGTATCCTTTGGCGTCCCGTGAAAATATGTTATTTCCCCTATCAAAGGCGCCAACCTTTTTAAAAGCGACCTGCTGTTGTTGGGTATTTTGTAAATGTTTGCTGTCTCCAATATTCAAGGTATTTTCGTCAACTTTGCATTCTTACCGGATATTTGACGTTCCAGAATTACATGAACCCTTATTTGTGCAGTGAGATCGTTCTCCATCAGCAAAGTTCTGTTTATAAGTTCTCTTAAGTGCGGAAACGGGCCGTCGTAGCCCTTTCATGAGTATCGACGCGCACAACCCGCGTGCTGTCTCAGTTCGGCGTCAGTGCACCACTTCATACTACAGTTTCATTTTGTCCTATCTAGTGGTAAACTAGTTCAACCACAGTCGTGACGCCGGGTTCGAGTCACGGGCCGCACCAAAGTATTATTGGGATTTTTCAATTTCTAATAACAGTCCACAGTCGGGAAGTTGGCGGTGTTACACCCTCGTGTCTTGGAGAGCTGATTTCCCTCCAGTCGTATGGAATTTCCGTCCCATCGGAGTAGTGAAAGGAGGGAAGAGGGCAAGGACACTTTAATACGTCCTGCACAGTTGGCTTGTCTCTATAGAGATGACCGCCGAGGGTGAATTTGGTTTGGACGACCTCTTGATTATTATTATTATATCCTCAAAAACTCCTTGCATATCTCCTCTAAGAGCGGTGTGAGTAAGAGAGAAGGCTCGTGAGAGAAAAAAGCGTTTTCGGAGTTTCTGTTTTATCCGAGAAGTACCCTACTCCGAGCGTAGTCGTCGTACCGTGAAGGTATACAGACCAGACTTCACTGGAAGAATTTTTAAATGAGACTGTAAAACCAACAAAAAAGGAACCCTATATCATCATCAGCAGCAGCCAGAAAACGTCCACTGCTGGACACAGGCCACGCCCAGAGACCGCCAATAAAAAGTTATCCTATAGTTGGAAACGTCATTACGACGTCACGCGACTTGTTGTCTGACAAGCGGAGGGTTCGGTTACAAGATTCGGCCACGACGTCCCGCCGCGCCTCCGCGGGCGGGCGGAGATCTGCCCAAGAGGAAAACGCTGTATAGCGCTCCGTGACATGAAATATGGCGCGACATGTCGCGAGTTACTTAATAGCGCACTGAAAACTACACGATACAATATCATCATCATTGTAGGAATTTGATAAGAGGTGAGGTAGTGGCGAGCGGCACTGCAGCCATGATACTGCCACACAGTGGCAGCTCGGCTATCGCGTTTCGTGCAGTGTGTGTCTCTGTGACCTATTGGATACGAGGAGGGAAGGATGGCAACGTCTACATAACAGTTATGGGAATACATTTACATACATTACGGGATATGAAACGAACGGTGGGTTCAAATGACCGGAACGACATCATCACGTTTCGCGGTTTGATAAAGTGCAAGTGCCCGGTATAGCGTTAACTAGCTGGTTTACACTTAAGTCATATCTGCCTTATTGATATCTTAACTTTACACGAATGTTACAATAAAATTAATTTTACGGTTTTAATAACGGTTTATTTAATTATTTAAGTGGCCCAACGTTTCAAAAGCTTTACAGCGAGCGTCACGGGTGGACTGAGATGACCTCGAAAAATGCCGTTTGATGACATTAATCCCAATGTAGACGATTGCCTGTACAAAAAAATTGTCAAGAAGGAAGATTCTGAGGCCATAAGGCAAGATATATCGCCAGTTTTAAGACGAAGCTCCGTGCCAAAATTAAATATTCCTTTCGAACAAAGCGTTGCAAAATTTACCCAAAATATAGGATATAAAGATTCTTCGCGCGGATAAAGTTAATGCCATCGTAATAACGGACACGACATACAACAGTGACAAAATTGAACGCCTTCTATCGGATGAGTTCACTTACAGAAGTGTGAAAACCGACCCAACCAACAGCGTTGTGAAAGTACCAGTGATCTCGTTTAAAAACACTCCAAAAAGTGTGCAAAATCGGTGAAACTGCATGGGTTGCTGAAAATACACAATACTGGTGCTCCACCACGTCCAAACTGATTCTTTTTTGTCGTATCCTCATGTCTGAGGGTCGTGACCACCAAAAACTGCGTTGTGGGTGTGGGCTCTCCAGACTTTTCTATTCTGAGCTAAATATATTGCCCTAGTATGATTCTTTTCAGATTATTTTGCCAGCCCCCGGCGGGCCACGTAACCGAGGAAAGAAAGCGATCTATGTAGGCAGATCCTGGAGAGGTGCGCTAGCGTCGGAATACGCAGTTCTTCAAGTATAGACGCGTTAGTGCGTCTGGCGATCCACGGTACATCCAGCCTTTTACGCCAGCACCACCACTATTTCGAACGCGTCCATTCTTGATTTGACTCGAGCAGTCAGAGTCCAAGTCTCCGAAGCGTAAATGAGTATGGATAAAATGGGAGGTACGCATAAGTCTAATTTTGGTCTTGCGAGTGATGTTCCTGTTCTCCAAATTTTCTCCAGGTGGCAGACTGCTGATTTTGCTATTTGGGCTCGCCCTATAACTTCCCTTCCACAGTCACCATCGGCACGTATTAAGGATCCCAGATAAACGAACTGGGCCACCACATCAACATCGCTTAGTTCATTCGATCTGCGCATTGATTCAGATCTGCCCACAAACATCAACTTGGTTTTGCTGCGATTTATCTGTAGCTCGAAACCCGCGCTGACACACTCCAGCCTACTGAGTGGTTCCGCTAGCTCGCACTCACTTTACGCAATTAAGGTAGTGTCATTAGCAAACCGTAAGTTGTTAAATCGCAGCCCCTGGATTCGTATTCCACCATTCCAGTTTTCCAATACGTGGCGCATGATGTTTCTCCAACTAAGTTAAATAGCTAAGGCTATATGCCTTGCTTGACGCCTCGCTCTACTTTCAACGGTTTGAACAAAGCATCATCTAGTGGAACCCTAGATTGAGAATCCAGGTATAGGTTAGGTTAGGTTAGGTTAGGTTAGCAAAACATCATCTACAACAAAGCATCATCTAGTGGAACCCTAGATTGAGAATCCAGGTATAGGTTTTGGACCAGAAAATTGAGGTGTTCTGGTATACCCATCATACTCTCATCACTCCATAGGTTTTGGACCAGCTGATGCAGTCAAAGGCCTTGGCATAATCTACGAAGCAGAGGAATATCGGCATATTAAATTCCCTGCTTTTTTTCAATCACCTGCCTCATATTCCAGATTTGCTCCCGACTGCCTCTATCCTAAACAAAACTGGCCTATTCTTTTGAAATCTGGCAATCAATAAAATACTCGAGTCTTCCATTGATGATATGTGGAAGTATCTAGCTGGCATGTGAGTTCAGCGAGATGGTGCGGTAATTTCCACATTTGTTGATAGATCGCTTCTTGTGTGTCATCTGGCCATTGACCAGTTCACCAAACTTTCATGCATATCAAGTAGTAGGTTTTAATGCCCGATAGTACTAAGCTCTTGTCGAGCTGAGCTGATATCTCTAACAAAAGCTTTTGGTTTAAGCCTTGCAATTGCTGCTTCTACTTCGTGGAGTATATCGGGTTCCCTTCCAGTAAAGTCTAACCTTTCTCCTTGATATCTCTCCTCTGCAGTTCTGTATGACTGTTGACAGTAGTCTTTCTACCTATTTAGCACAAGCTTCCTGTCTGCTAGTGGGTTACGTCTTTCATCGTCAATGATCTGTGTCTTACGCTTGAACTCGCGGCTGAGCAGCTTCACCTCCTGGAACGTCTCTAATATGTAAGATATTTGACTTTTCTTCGATTCCGATGCATATAGTGTCAATATACCGATTTTTGTCGCATCTACAGAGGCGCTGCACGCATGCATTCAGTTTTGAATACTGTTCTTGGCTTTGGTCAGAACACAGTCCTCTCCTCTTTGCGCGTTTCCGTTCTACAACAGCAGTCCATGTTTCCTCAGTTATCCAATCAGACTGATGAGAGAAGCCACTGATTGCACGGTCGACAGTACCCGTCACGTCTACAACTACCTTCTTGAGTTGCACCCAAGATGTATTAACAGAATCAAAGGGGTCAAAGTCGGTGATGTTCAGTTTGGTCTCTAAAAGATCACCGAAGGCTTTCACTACGGCCTCAGAGAGGGCTCCATTCGACTCAGTCTTTCTTATTGTTTTGAGACGAGTTTTAAAACTACTCACGAGCAGCTGATGGTCGCTGCCACAGTCTGCGCCAGGCCGGGTTTTCACCCTAAATATAGACGATCTCCATCTCTTACCAGTCATGATATAATCTATCTGATTTCTGTGTCCTTGAGGTCATTGCCACGTCCAAAGCCTGTGCAATGGCTAACCCGTTTTCAGCGCAGAAATCTAGCAGTATATGTGGAAGTATCTCACCTATATCACCTCTATCGTTCCCAGGCCATATCTACCGACGACCTCGCGCAGATGACCATCACTCATAGTGCAGCTGATTTTAGCGTTTAGATCGCCTAGAACGATGGTAGCCTCTTAGTTGGGTATAGCTTGATATGTAACTCCTAGTTCATTGTAAAATCGCGAAATCTCATCATCTGATGATCAGGAAGTAGACGCGTAAACTGGGATGACGCCTAAGACTCGGCGTTGTCACTCGTTTGGGACCACCCAGGAGGCATATGGATTAATAGAAGGTATGTCCAGCGGATGCAAGTGACACCCCCCCACACCAAACACACACACACACACCAGGATATTGATTCACCAACTTATAAATTGGCTCAACATGTGGCGAAAGTTCTATTACAACTTAGTGGATACACTAAAGCATTTACAAGATATTCATACCACTTTGTCAAAGAGATACAAAAACTACATCTCTATGACAATGATATTATGGTGAGTTTTGATGTACAGTACCTACTTACATGCCTACCAATAGAGGAGTGTATATCAATAATTACTTTTTTATTGTTATTCGAAGAAGTTAATAAAGAATTCAGAGTAAAAAGGAGTTTAGCGTTAATAGAATTTAGATGGTTCAAAAATATAAGTACTTTATCCATTGGTAGTATCGTAAACGTATCATCGACGTATCGCTTGTAGAATCTTGGTATTATAGGTGCAGTTTGAAGGGCAGCCTCTTCAAAGTGTTCCATCACTCACTGACTCATCCCAGCTGCAAGACACAATAAGCTCGTTTTGTATGAATCGGAAAAATTAATAGTTAATGACTCTGCTGTATATAAATACTCAACCAGACGACTAAAATGTTCAGTCTGTCCGTGACCACGACAGCCGAAAGGTTATCGAAACGTCGGGATATAGAAACTTGAGGGATCAAGACAGAATTTTCGTTCGGTGAAGAAATTTCTGCATCCGGGAAGCAGCTCTTAATTGTCGTTCCTTTTCAGCTTATTTATGTATCTGTTTATTTATTTAAATATATTTTTTTTTTAACAACTTATAAACTTTTATTAAGTTTATAGTGTATATATGTATGCATATTGAAGTAATTGTAATTATATTATATTTATTGAATATTTATGTATATTTATATTACAATATATATTTCAATACATTCATATATATATATATATATATATATATATATATATATATATAGAGTCAGTGGCCAACAATTCTTTAGCCTTCTTGAACGTTTCGGTCATCCGTAATCCCAGCATCTCATTCGGTCATACTGTGTGCCGAAAACATATCCGGACTGATCGGTATCTCATCACCATCCAACACAGTTGTCTACCGTGGGTACGTCTTTATTTCAGAGAGCACGAGGCATCTGTGACAAACAACACCTGGATACCGAACTTCAACATGTCGATATGAAACACCGACGAGTTACAAAATCTGCGGTCTGATTACATTCGATTTGCGCTTTGCAAATCCTCACCAGGGAACACCGATTCCTTCCAAGGATGATCCGTGAGGCTATAAAATTAAAAAACATCCAAATTTGAATAAAGATGGCTGGGTTCTTCTCTCTGCTTGGTACACTATGGTAAACATAATCAAATCAATCACACACACACACTATGGTAAACATAATGAAATGAAAAAGTAAACGTAACACCTCAAGGCAGCAAAATATATTAAGTACTGTTTGCGTTAATTCGAACAGCTAAATAAAAGTAATTATTCGGGTAGTTTTAATACAATATGCCTTCAGGACACCTGTCATCTCAGTCCGCCCGTGACCATGGTTCCGTAAAGCTTCTGAAACGTTGGGTCAGTTAAATAATTAAATGAACCGCAATAAAGTTCGTAAAAGTAGTTTTATTGTAATCATGTCTACCAAATAAATATTTTATGTTAATTACTTCTAATCGGAACTAAATTGTCACTTACGTTCCAAATAGGCTGACCGGGCTTTTCACTGGAACCCGAGTCACACAGTGTATTTAATGTCACCAGTATGTCCACAAGCTCTTTATATATCACAATAATACGCATGAATGTGTACCGGAGTACGTGTGCAGTGTATGTGGTTAGAGCTCGTGTATAGCGCGCGGCGCCCTTCATCGCGCCGTAGTATGTACGCGCATCTCGCGAGTCCGCTCACTCGGCCGCGCGGAGCGGACAGCGTTTTACATAATATTTATGCGGGTTTACTCATTAAAAACAACAGCAGTCACGCCGTATAAAAAAACATGACGAGTGAAATCGTGTGAAGCAGTAATGCTCATAATAACATTTCCTCGTAAAACGCCTAATGCGCATCTGAAAGATGAATGAACATTCAGAATCAAGCTCGTTGTTTAAAAGTAAACTCAAGTGACAGATTGGAGTCACGTATTCTTTTATGTAAAGCACAGAATAATCCAGATCCCGTAAGTAAAGGATGACGGCGATGGATGCAACTAATCGCCGCACCGCTGGACCTGCCAGACTACGCGAGAAACTGTAGCTACAAGTGTGAAATGGTAGCGATCGCGTGGCCTGGTCGTATTGTCACGACTGACTTGCAATTAGCGATGGCAACATAAACCTGTGTCGCTGGAATTTAGATACATTAACGACAATGGAGAGTTGCACGATCTCATGATACTATACCCTCCGGCACGACCGGGGAGGTAACTCTCGCCTACTCGATAACGGCGTAAAGTGATAGCATCGCTGTCGCATTTTATGCGGTTTATGGGTAGCCCGTGGCCCGGTGCGTAACAATGATGCGAATGGCGATGGTCGTCGGTAGTCATCATATGGCTACGATTGCTCGTTTGCTTATAGTATATAAAACCACGTGTATCTTAGTCAAGTCTGTGGTCTGTAATATTTCATACATAGCACTGAATAATGGTTAGTTAATATTCTAACAAGTAGTGCTGACGTTAAAGACGTTACAAACTCATTATTAATTCACACCTTTTTCCCGTCGCAAAATATTCTAGATGTATTCTCGAAAATGTTTCTAAATAAGTTTTAACTTGGAATTCGCTCGCTGGAACATGCTCCGCTGGTCCGCGCGCGGCGCCGCGTGTGTTACACTAAGTCCGTTGTTAATATCGACCGCGCTATTCGCTTTTGTTAATATTATCAATAATAATGTTTGCGGCGCGCGTCTCCGTCACGTTTCATCTCATCACCTTTCCGTGCGCAGTCGGTACACGCGCTAGAATAGGGTGTAGAGTACGGTGAATTGATAACCGAGGCCTGTCATATACCAATAAAGGTTTTGCTGCCATATTTTACACTAGCAGCCTTAGGTGTTCCACGCCTCTCCTTCACGTCTTTATGCCATACACTCGCTTGGGAACAAATTTTAGACATATATATAGGCTCCTCGGCGCTCGTATAATCTCAGGCTCCGTGACAGGCGCAGTCGCGCGGGTTCGAATCCCGCCTAGGCCATGAATGTTTATCTGTGTGTTATATGTATTTCTATAATAAAAATCTTAAATGTATAAATTTCTTAAATTTATTAAAACCTGGAAGGCACCACATACACTGGCGCCTCCTCTGTAGTGGGCTGTTGGTGACGAGGGTTTGCGCGACACGCCACTCTTGTGCGGAGCGCGTGGGCCGCAGACACGGGCATGCCTCGTGTGTGAGCGCTAGGAACATGTGTCTGTCGTCTTGGTGCCAAGACCAAATACAGATCTAACAAAATGTCACGAAGTCTAGTTCATTATTATCAAACACAACGAAAGAACCTACTTTATTCACGCTTATATATGTAAGCGGGTCAAAATAAATATACTACAGTCTGTTGATAGTAGCGAGGAGTGTACACACACACACACACACACACACACACAAACACACACACACACACAGGCGCACGCGCACGCACGCACGCACGCACGCACACACGCAAAGACACACACACACACACACACACACACACACACACACACACACACACATACACCTGCATATAGCTCTAGCACACACTTTGATGTTGTGTGATGCGACCGAGAGGTACCTCAGGCAGCTTGGTACTATGTCTTTTTAACTATGGTTTTACCCGACTGCATTAGAAGGAGAGTAGTAATGCTTTTTTGACGCGTGGGATGCCGTTAGATTCGTGTTCACAGCGCGAGTGAAAGCGGGCGCGCTGATGTACATGGTACTTACTCCTGGTCATCTTCGCAGGTGATCTGCAAGGGCTACGGGCACCGAGGCAAACCTCATAACCTGAGTGGGATCGCGAGGGGACAACTATCCCTTCGGTAACGGCGCCGCAATGAATATTGCGGGTTTGCCATTGTGGCTTATGGGCTCAGGGGAGGAATGTAGGCCTGTGTGTTGTGTGGTGTGTTGTGACTATGGCGAGTAGTGATTGGGTGTGTCATGCGTGCGCATGTGTGATCCTCGTCCGGATCGCAGGACAAGCACTCGCTAGTCTTGGGGGGGGGGGGGCAGCTAACGCGGATACGGTCTCCCGACAGGTAGTCGCGCGTGCAGCGGGGCCAGGTCGTGTAGATGAGCATGCGGTCCATTGTCTGCCCTATTGAACATAGCGCTCGACAGTCGAACCACAAACTCATCCAGCGGCTCTATCCGCAAGTCACGCGCGATCACATCATTGCGGAGGTAACGACCAGGAAAGGCCAGGAAGTCCTTTCGTTCCTCCTCCTTTGGGAACAGCGGTCGCCTGACGACCGTCCGTTCCACCTTCTTTCTCGGCATCCCTGGTAGTGGCGGTTCAGATGTTGGGCTGGACCTCCGTCGGACTCGCTGTCCACTCCCCGGACCTTTCTTCACGGTCGGGGAGTATGTTGCGCGGTGCGACTTCGGACCTGTTGTATCTGGTCTCCTTGTTCACTATATAATAGACTTTACATATATGTGTACGCAAAGCTGTTTGGCTTCGCCCGAGTTACGAACACGGCAAGGAATAATAACTATACCGGACCGCGTTCTGAACAAGGACGAGAGGGCTGGGGCGCAAGCGGGACGGCACTAACACTCCCTCACCTTTCGGCGCGAGAGAGACAGCATGTGTTTCCGAGTGCGAAGAAGTCGATGTACATGGTGTTGTAAACTAGCGGGTCTCATGTTCAATGTTAGCTTATAATGAAAGCTATAGAAGTCTGTAACTATTGCAAGAGTGAAATGATCACGACAGATGTTCACGACGAGCGACCCACAGTTGGACACAGGCCCTCCAACACATGCAGAAGCTGACGTACAAAAAAACCGGCCACGTATAGTACTGTGGGAAAAGGTACACTTTTAGTACTCAGATACAAAAGGAAAAAATCAACCCTTGTTATGAGATAGGAGAGGTGAAAGTTATAAAGAATCTACATATTTTCTTATAAAAAATGTTGAATGTGTAAAGTAAATAAAGTTGTAGTAACGTAGAAATGGTAAATACTTCTTATTAATGATTTAGCGTAAAATTTGAAACCACGTCAGGTTCAAATCTTTAACTTTTCTTTTCACGTTGATTGTAACGTAGGCCAGGTTACAATAGGTAATTACTATCGCTTCCATGTGTGTTTAGTAGTGGCCTGCACTCATCCACCGTACACTCGCTCCTCATAAAGTAACACAACGCATTTATATCCGTCACGGTCGCCGCGTCTAAATTTCTAAAGTAAATAAGCACCCTATCTGGTCAGCCGTTCAACAAGAACCGAGCGCGCGTGGTCCCTCCGTCTCTTTGTTGAAGTACAATTAATGGAGACAGCCGTGGGTTTTATAATTCACTGATAATTACTCACATACAGTTCATTAAAGTCGGGTACAGATGCCGTTTCGACGGTCTTTTAGTACCTCGATGATGTTATGTGTGGCTCGTCCTACGTGATTATATTTAGACGTGTTAGTTAATTATATGTTTATAACTCAAATAGATCCTCTAATTGCACCTTCTCTACAGGAATAAATATGAAAGTGATAATATGTTCACACCAGGCAACACAAAATGTTGGGTATAAGTATCTTAAAAAAAATCTATAAATTAAATATTTTATAGAAGAATTGCTTAAAAAAAGCCTCCTTAGTTCTCTTCGCCTATTTTATCCGAAGATGCAAACCGGTGGGCCAGTAGTAGGTTACTGCTACTGGGAGAGTGTGCCATCCTAGCTAAGACTACATTTTAAAGTTTCAGTTTAATTGTTCATTCGGATAAATAAATAAGACGTAGACGGGCTTAGTTTTTACTGTCGTAAGAGCGCAACATAGCGTCCATTAAAAATTCTTAATTGGCTTTCATCTTAGAGGTTCTTAAGCCGCTTCGCAACCGAAATTCGTGGGTGCTATCGCGCAGGCCACGGAAGCTGTAAGCTCGCGTGATTATGATTGATGGCATCGAGGTAACTGTGATACCGCTCAAACTAATGACTCCTAAGGTCCTACAGGATCATGTAAAGTCATCAGGGTTCATAGAAATTATTTATTTTTGTAACTTACGGCTGTCATTTAAACAGCTATGGAGCTTAGATGAGACGGCGAGTCATTGCGAGACTATCGATAGAAGTGGAAATCTAAAACTATCCAGTAACAAAGACCTGCATTTAATAGCACACACCTGTAGCGCCGCGTAGCTAGAGTTAGTATTACTTTCTACATTGTTAATACTAATTCTAGCTGCAAGTGCTAACGTGTAGCTGTACGTACGAATTCGCGTAGCGCCACTGTCCTGTGACTTATCATATTTTCCCTATCCTAATGCCGCTATAGAAGATTTCACTTCAAAAATTTAAATTTAATAAAACAGCCTAAAACCAGGGGTTAGCAATTATAGGCATAAATTATAGTCATGTGGCACCTCAATTGCGCGCCTCGATAACCGGACGCATGAAATTTTGCGCTGACATAAAGAATGGACCGTCATTTGTCTATTTTTCTGTCCATAGGCGTGCGGTGTCATTTCACTCAGTTGTAGCAGTTGCTAATCGCACTACGTCACAAAATGATTCATCAGCGGCTGCTGATCTAAAACGTTAATGTTCTTAAACGCTATGATTATAATCTCGCAGACTTCGACTAATTGATGATGTTTAAGCAACGACCGAAGGTGCCGTTATGATTTTGTATGTTTGTGTGGATGTATGTGTATTTCGTGCGGTTTCTGCATTTCTCTCGCTCTCGTGACACCGTCGTAAAGTGGCAGCCACGCGTCAGTGAACTGTCGGTGGCCAATTGGAGGGGAGGAGGAACGCAGGATAATTATACTGATGTTTATGGGCATTAGTAATCGTCCAAAGGTTCCGTTTGCACGAGAGAGGCGAGAAATATGATGTGGTTGTTGTGTATTAGTGTATTTTTTGGGATCCGGCGAAAAGCATTTACCAAAAACACCATATACCCTTAGAACCAACGCGAGCGCCATAATCACCGCCTTGGCGAGGCAAGACCCTCCCAGGGACCGAGGCTACCACCATCATAGCGACAGTTTCTTGAAGTGAGATTCCTATTCACGTCCTTTGTCCCATGCGCAAGAGCGACTTTACGGCCTGCTCTTCTATTTCCTCATCCTGTACGAGGAGTCTACCCTGGTTCAACTGCCTTCGCCCAAGATGCGGGGTGAGACCTTAGATTATTGAGCCCCACCGCCACGACAAGGGTTGAACCATGGTGGGGAATAGTATACACGTGGTAATCCTTAATAAAAGTCAATTATACTTTACGAGTTTTTGTCGCCCGTTTTTTGAAGCTTCTCTTAGCACCAGCATCTAAACTATAAAGAAATGAATAATCTTCTACATAGAAGTAGTGCTCGGAATAGAAGTTAGGTACTAACAAGAGTCGGTGGAAAAATTCGCTCAAACTAACGTCGAGCGTTGTACGTCTTCACTTTGTGAAACTTAACTCATTTCAATTATTTCTATACACTTGTATTTCCATCCAGACGGGAAAACTGCGAGCAAGAGGCTACAGTATTGCATCTGTTTCACTCGGTATAATACCGAGCACAAAGTACATACTTCAAAAGACGTACTCGGCCCATTACAGCTGCAATGTCGCAATGTCTTACAAGTATGATTTCCTTAAAAGTCGGTTCATATTAAATTGTTTTCTATAATTGTTTTGTAACAAATATATTTTACAGATATTTAACTGCGCATTCATATTAAAGTTTGAAGAAATTTTTGGTAGACAAAGAAGAAAACGGAGCAATTGTAAAGAAAACGGAAAAACAACAACATAACAACAATCAAGCTTTATTTTATTAAATTCTCTTTTCATCCGTATAGAGCTGCCGCACAAAGTTTCTGATAGGCTCGGAAGAAATAGAATTTGACATTTGAATAATAATTACGTCACTTGTTTGTTTACTAAGCTTTAATTACATTTTGTTTGTAAAATTTATTCAACTGAGACTTTAAGCTTCGGTTTTAAATAAAAGCCGCCAACAGCTGGACAAACGTAATCCTACTAATGTTATAAACACGAAAATCTATGCATGAACATGTATGTTTGCTACTCATCCACACAAAATACGAAGCGGATTTGCATGAAATTTAGTATTATTTCTCTCACACAAATAGATCACAATCTGAAATAACACACAGGCTATTTCAATCCCTAAAAAAATATGTTTCTCTTGGGTTAAATTATTAGACGAGTGAAGTCGCCAGACAAAAGCCAGCATTGTGTACCATCATCATCGCCATTAACAGCTCGGTCCACTGCTGGGCGTGGGCCTCCTTGCGTATGTAGAAAATGTATTGTTTTTGGACAAAGGTCAAATATAAAGTGAAAGTATATGTACAAGACCCTGGCACACCATCAGTTTATCATTTGTTATGGCGCCCTCTTCGCTCCTCCTCGTTATGGCGCCCTCTTCGCTCCTCCTCGTAGCGCTGCCCACTTCAGTCGCTGTCGCTTACCGACTGCCTGAGCCACTTCAATACTTCTGTATAATAAAAATAGTACATTGTATAGCAGTTAGGTTGGTATCATCATCATTATCAGCCCTTATCGGTCCACTGCTGGACGTGGGAACTCTCAATGAACGCCATGAATCAAATACGAAATATTTATTCTATATAATATGCTACGATATGCCAAATCAGTATATGAATTTACATTTTGTTTGGTTGGTAACAAAATGTAAATTCATATACAGATTTCTGTAGTTAACTAGAAATCATTCAAACTTTATACAGTTCATTTGTGAATCTAACATTGGTAAAGTTGAAAGTATAAATTAATAATTATGTATATATATATATGATGTTAGGGTAGAACCAGGGCTTGGCATGAGTTACTCTCACATTATATACATAAGTACAACTGGCCTGACACTTTGTATTGAATCTACGTTGTACCTGGGCTAGATAAAAGATCATCAACATCAACCCTCAGCGGTCCACTGCTGGACACAGGCCTCTTTCAATGAACGCCAAGACGAGCGACCTTCACATCACATCACACGGCACATCGGCTGATTGTACTGATGTGTTTTTTGTACAAGTTGGCTTATGATAAAAATGTGGTCCATGATGCTAAATTCTCCGCGAAACGCAGCCTGCTCCGGTGGCTTGAATTCGTCAAGCTTTGTGATGAGACGATTCGTCAAGACTCTTAAGAAAAACTTGTAAATACATATAGAAGTTCACAAGCCCTTATCGAAATCATAATACAAACAAACTTGTTTATAAATTGAGTAATTTATACAATTGTGAAGTACAACATAAGCGGTAAATTGTTGGTGTATAAAATAAATAAGCAATTACAATGGACTTGATTTAGAAGTTCCAGTTATGATAACAGGTACAGCTCTGGGGCAAGCGAGGATTTAGCAAATTATGTAAATGGACGAATGTAATAATATTATTTGTACGAGGTACTTATTTTTGAACGGATTTCATCCGCTTGACCCCGCGGACAAACACGCGTTTATCTCCCGTGGGACGCATTTAATTTATTTTTATATTATAGCAGGCACAGGAGCAGTCGATCTGTGAGGGTAAGCGATTCCCATTGACATCCGTACACACAATATGTATTTTTGGAGCAGTCATGATTTACCCCGACTACTCAATGCAAAGAGGGGTTCCTCTAATTGCATACATCAGAAGCTAAAAACACAATTTGAGAAACAATGATGTACGCACTCCTGCGGTTGACACAGCGTTCACATTTCACATTTAGCTCTTCGTATAAAGCACTCTGCAAAAGTTAAAGTAAAAATGTAGATTTAGTTGAATAATGTTAGAAAAGGAATTAAGATAATAATTGGACAAATATCATCAGCGTGTGTAACTATCTACACTTGTTATAAAACAAATCAAATACTGTTTGTCTGTGTGTCATGGATTTTCTCAAAATATACTGAACGGATTTTGGTGTAGTTCCATGAATAGATAGAATGAGTCCCGAGGAAGCTTTTACTTTCTTATTTGTTAAGGTAGCAACAAATGAATGTCATCAATGATGAGTTAAGCCGAGAACATCCGAGCCCGGAGTGCCTCCCGTCGTCCTGGTTCTGTTAGCGCGTATTGTCTTGCCTAACGTGTTGTTACAAAGAGCAGTGGCTCGCCACAAACAGGAGACATAACGTTTATTAGAATATATTTCAACCCATCGCGTATCGCGTAGGTAAGTGTTATAAAAGAATCAGAAACGTACTCCAAAATTCAGCACTTGGAGCGACCGCGATAGCAAACCTGCAGACCAGCAGAAATACGCCCAGCTCTAAATCAAATTCCCCCCTCCACTGCCCCTCCTCCTCCGCTAAAAGGTCCAGATAAACGAAAACAATCGGAGAGATTTATTCCACTCCCTAATTACACAAAATCTACCCGTGTTTACACGCCGCGGCCGCACGACGGCGCGGGAACTTCGCCAGATTTTCTTTCACCGATTGATATTTGAATGGGAAAGTTACTTAATTAAGAGAGGGGGGTATTATTTATACTCTCATGATATGTGGCACGCGGCTCTCTCTGCTGCTGCGGCTCTGGCGTGAAGATAAGTTGATGTCTTGCGGATCTTCTTTCAAATATATTCTGTATATTCCCACCATCTTGTGTACAGCTATTATTTTCTTCACTTCTCTTCCTCATCGTGTCTTTTTTCTGAAGGAGCACCACCATATACGGAAAGGAGTAGACCAGAAGATGTCACAATATATTTTAGTGTATTACTTTATATTGTTCAAAATCCCATTGGAATTCTACGACGAGAAAGCTTGTGGCAAGAAAGAATACACGTATTAATTAAAAAAAAACAAGACGCCCGACTGCTTAAAGTGTTAAAAAACTTAAAAGAAACAAACAAATACAAGGTTAGCTGGTAGCCACTACGGTTGGGCCTCATTATTTATTGAGAAGATCTTTGCCAAGATTTCAAATGGCTTACCCCATTGTTTGGTGTTACAAACATGAGAATTGTAGTTTAGCTAAATTTTAATGATTATAAATACTAAACGGCTATTTAAACTAAAAAATGATTAGACCGAATAATGACTTCAATATATTTATTCAACGATTATGGTTTGTGGACTTTAACTTTTTAATTTTTCTACAATATGGCGTCGAATAGGGTCTGATGGGCGCGAGAAAACACGCAATTTAAATTGCGTCTTTTGTCTTCGTTGACACTCACAGAATCAATGCGGTTTAATTGATTCATAAAAATCGGTCCAGGGGTTTTACTAATATACCAGGCACTATATTTCTAAATGAACAAACATATTTGAATTAATCTTCCCTCGCCCACATTATTTTTGAAATATAAAAAACCGTACAAAATAATTTAAAGATTTTATCTTACCGCTTTATTATCACTTGGCTTGGCCTGACTATACTCGTACACGTGGATCACGCCACGTGTATAGTCATGCCAATGGTTTTTTAAGCAAAACCGTGGACGGACGGACAAACGGTCATGGCATAACTGAAACGGAGCCCAAGAAAATACCACACCAATGCCATACATACCACGAGTATAAAATTATGTAGGTAATGTTATTTTGAAAAGTCTTAACAACTCAGTAATAATATACCCAGCCCGCGGGTACCGGGAAGACTGGCAAATCCTCAATTACTGAGGGGTCCGGGCGGGTGACGTAATATGCCTCATATTTTCACGAGCGTCCTTTTCAGCTTCAATTACTTAATTGAAGGTGAATAATATTTTCGAACAACTCAGGGCGGTTCGGAGAACACCTCCCTTCGAGTTACTTTGCTGCTCCAACATTTTGATCTGGCCCGCCTCTTCTCATCTCAGCGAGGCCACTCCTGGAGCTCCAGGAATTGTACGAGAAGTCTGTAGGTGTTTGAGGACCAGTGTTTATTCGATCTCCCTGGGGCAGGGAGCGGGGGGTGTGTGGTTCAAGCCTTGTCGTGACGGTGGAGCTCGGTAGCCCGGGGTAATCCGAGGGACCTTGGGCGAAGCCAATTGAACCGAGGTGACTAAAGAGCAAAAAATGGCGGCACTTTTGCGCACGGGGCAAGGGACGACGATGGGAACCTCACCCCATTGCACTGTCCCGAAGTCGGTGGGGTTATCGTGTGGTGCGGGACAACCTCTGTGGAGGTGGCGTCGGTCCCTTCGAGGGCTGATTTGCCATCGAGTTGCTCTAATGATTTGCTCTTCCGGGGCACCTCATACAATGCGGCACTGGTGGCTCTCTTGGTGGTTTTTATGGGTATTCGGCACTATATAATGTGCTGCGAGTCCCACACTGGACACCCCACTGGACCCCACCCAGAGCCAGTGAAGGCGCGTAAATGCGTTTCTCGGCGAAAACAAAAAAAAAAAGGGAGCGGTGGGTGTAACACCGTAAACTTTTCGATTAAGGACTGTTATAAACAATAAAAAATAACTCTTTCTGGTTTGACCCGTAAGGACCTGTGTTACATCGTACTACACAACGGAAATATAATTACTATTTTTATAAACTGTTAAAAATTTAATTCTATAAAAGGACTTCTGACAGGTTTACCTGTAACAGTTTCTTAACCCCCAGAAGTATTTATTTAAAAGACCATTATAGAATCGAACCAATTGTTGATAATGTTAGTAAAAAAAATGAGGGAACGAGGTCTTATCTTGGTAATTGTCCGAAACTCCCTGTTGCAACCCGGATGAAAAATAAAAACTTTTCAATTATCATTTGGGGATGGCAGATAGCGTCAGCCATCCCATATCAATCCGTCGTCCAAGCCACGCCGAAGAGAAAAGTGTCATTTCTTCGACACAGAGCATACCGTTAGTCTGACAGTCTATATATATATATATATATATATATATATATATATATATATTCCTTCGTCTATGCCCGGGGACAAGACTACAAGGAGGCGGCGCGGCTGGCCGAGGTGGGCGTTGACCTCGTGATCGCATAGAGAGTTTAGTGCTTCGGGTCAGACTGGAAAAGACCGAAGCACTTCTTTTCCGCGAGACTGGCTGCAAGGGTCATGGGACGGAGGGTGGACATTCGGCCCACACTTCGCTATGGTGGGACCGAAGGTCATGAAGGCGGGGAGTGCGCTGGGCAGACTTCTCCCGAACCATGGAGGGCCCAGCGCCGCCTACAGGCAGCTGTACTCCGGTGTCTGTTGGAGTATGGCGACGTACGGTGCTCCAATTTGGGCGGATCGTCTTAGCGCAAATGGGCCTTCTTTCTCGCAGTAAAACGCACTCACACGACGCGGGCCGACGGAGTGAGATCGATCCGGAAGTACCATACGGTATCTATAGCGACAGCACTAGCCGGCGACTCCCCGTGGGAACTCGTGACGGAGGTTCTTGCCGAGATCTGCGCCTATGTCTAGGATAGGAGGGCCCTTGGCCTGGACCCCAAGCATGACGAGATCTTGCGGGGCTGCCGGTTACGGCATGTGGCGTTAATGCAGAGGTGGTGGGAGGACCTGGCGCGGCAGCCGTGCGGTAGAGAGATAACGGCTGCCTTGCGGTGAGCGGTGGATGCACCTTAGGCGCAAATCCCTCGCCTTCCGTCTGACGCAGTTGCTCACCGGGCATGGTTGCTTCTGTGAGTATCTGTGTACGACGGCCCGCAGGGAGCCGACGACTCGTTGTCACGATTGTGTCGCGGCGGTGGCTCGGCCCAGCACACCCTCGAGGTGTGCCCGAGATGGGCGGCGCTGCGTCACGATCTGACATCAGTTGTCGGAGGGGACTTGGCAAAGTCGAGCATCATCGTCGCGATGCTCGGCTGCGACGAGTCCTACCAAGCGATGGCTTCCTTCTGCGAGACCGTTATGTCCCAGAAGGTAGCCGAAGAGCGGTTGAGAGAGGAGGCGAGAGTAATGTCCCTGTGTTCCGTGTCGGTAGGGATGGGAACCCGGTCCACTTCATCAAGACACGGCGTCGTGGGGACTGGCATAGCGTAGCCGGACTGTCCCCGAGGAGGTGAAGTCGGGCCTTTTAGTCGTGACCAGCCTGTCGCTGGAGGGGTCCTGTTGCCTCCAGATCCGGGACCCTCCACACACACAAGGCTCCCGTAGGGGTTTAGTTGGTATTGCTACCCAATGGCAGAGTCCAAGATAGGTCTGGGGATCTACCCGGACTCCCCGGTATCATGCGTAAATGTTCCCCTTCGTCACCAAAAGAGAATACTCCTCACCTGATCTCCTCACAGATGGTCACACAGCCCCCCATATGACGTAGTGCATTAACTCACATGAGTATAAACACACGTGTTGATGTGTGACGTTATATAACAGATTCACATTAACTCACATGAGTATTAACTCACGTGTTGATATGTGACGTTATATAACAGATTCACATTAACTCACATGAGTATAAACTCACGTGTTGATGTGTGACGTTATATAACAGATTCACATTAACTCACATGAGTATAAACTCACGTGTTGATGTGTGACGTTATATAACAGATTCACAGTTTTTACAAGATTTTGTATCTTATTGGATTATATCAATAGAACAAGTTACCTGCTCATTATGTCAACCTGTTTAGGTGGCTTACAGTCCTGTGTGATGTGACTGAGGTTCTTGGAAAGTAAGCAAATACAAAATTATTAGTAAGTGCCATAAACTTCTATATAATCCTAGATCAGTTTTATTTTTATGATGGCATGTTTTTATTACTTGCTGATATCAAAAAGAGATAAAAATACCATAGAGATATTGGTATTATATAGATAGTCTCGTGCTTGTCTTTGGTTGTAATTAATTATTTAATAAAACCAAGCTTATATTGCACTTTGGCAATAAATATTGATTTAATAGCCCATCAAATTCGATCAGTCGTCGAAATCTGTTCAACGGTGTGTCAAATACGCGCGTATTATTTGAAAAAGAAAATAACTTTTGTTAAAGCAAAGGAGAGAGACTCAAAATATGAAGTAACTTGAACCTCTATCATATATTATGCATATGATACATCACATTAACATGAGCAGATTGCTAGTGTATAGAGTCCGTCCGTGGCTCTTCTACACTGGCCTGTTGGGGCCTGCGAGGATTGCGTGTTTCGAGGTGAACCTCGTGACCCGGTTCCGTTCGCGAGGGGCAGCTATCGGCTCGGTGGTGGGGCAACACACTGATGGTGGTGGGTTGTTACGCACCTAGGCGCTAAGACCGTATGGCCTGAAGTTGGGATTGCGACCGCGTGGTGTGATGATGTCCAATTGTGGTGTGGGTTATGTATGAGTGAATGATCCTCGTCCTGATTGCCGGGGCCGAGGACCCTCCTCCGCTTGGTGGAACACGGGATACGAGATCACGTGGGTACGGCCGCCCGTCGGGTGGTCGCGCGTGCAGCGGGGCCAGGTCCCTCGGGTGGTCGCGCGTGCAGCGGGGCAAGGTCCCTCGGGTGGGCGTGCGGTCCATTGTCCCCGGCACTGAACATGCCACGAGACAATCGGGCCACAAGTGTATAGAGTACGTGCCTGCTCTCATAAGCGAAACCTATGCTACGCTATAGAGAAACCATATCAGTGACTACTGACGCCCGTAGAGTCAGAGGTTGTTTAGACGCCTAACCACTGATTTTCACTAAATGCGTCCCCCATTATCAACTATGTTTAAGATGATTTACGTGATAATTTCCTATCACAACATGGGGCTCCCGTATACAGGGCGGACTAGCAACCAGAAGGGACTCGCCGCGCGCCACCCGTCACACGGCGCACGGTACACGCTGTATACCACAGTTGTGCTCAGGAGGTGTTGTTCTAAACAATTATCAATTTGGACCCTCCACACGTACACTCGGCTGCAGAGATTACAGACAGAGTAACGTGCAAATGTTACAATTCCTTTACAACACGGCCGCTTGCCGGACAATACCATGCAGCTTCTCACCATAGGTCTCTCTGTACTGCTGCCACCGAGCGTCACGCCTTAGCAATCCGGTTCTCTGGTCCATGCGACTCCAACACTGGCTGCTCGTAGCTGCTGATGCTGGGTGGTCTGCATTATAGATGATTTCGGGTTAAACCCCTATTCGGTAAAAAAAATTAACGATAGTGTTGTTGCGTTCGACTATACATCGACACAGGCAGGGAGTGCCACGTCGGCTGCACGGAGCAGTGGTCGCGTGCGCAGCCGCCGGCCCCGGTGCAACGCTGCTCCTCGCCGCGCCTGCGATCTAATTATTTGTCCTGTTCGTGTAAGATTATCGCCATCCTGTTCACGACCGACATGCCACGAAAGTTCTTGGGCGAAGGAGGAAATCCTCGTAATCTATGAGGAGACCGGAGGGGTTTCTTAAGAAACAAGCTTATTCAACCTTGAAGGCCGAACACGCACCTGTGAAGCCTCTGCTGTTGTGGATGTCTGTAGGCGTTGGAGACCACTTACATCAAGTGAACCGTCGGCTCGTTTGTTATAACAAGGTACTTGTTTTAAAAGAAACAGCAACATTGTAGTCATTCCTTATTTGCATACCAAATCATTATAATGAGAACCAGCATACCTACCCAAATTTCAGGGGCCAGATAAGGGAGGTCAGATAAAAAAGGGCAATTCATTTACGAAAGCCAAGGTCGTAAGGATGTATGGGCGTGGTCCGTGGGTAGCCCTTCACTCGGTGAGTCGACTGCTCTATTGCCATACATTTAAAAAGCATATAGCGTTTAGATAGCGATATATCTATAGAACAAAACTATACCGTCCAGTCATTTTCGGCAGTCAGACGTTGTTCTAACAGTTCGTTGGTTCGATCTGGTCGGTCATTCGATTCCATGTTCAGTTTGAGGCGCCAACAGGACTTATACGGTACCTCTTCTGACTGTGCGTATGCGTGTTCTGTTCAGGCCGACGGGCTGCCAGTCGCACCAGCCATGTTGTATGAATCCTTCAGCTGTTGACAGAAACGGTTGCAGCTCAAGACTGCCGAGTGCCGAGTGCCGAAGTGTCTACTGGGGATGTTATGTAAGTTTTACTTCGGGATAGGAGTGCTGTAATACTAATAAACCACTTTCGAATACGGAATGAGCTCGATACAAAATCAATTCAAATTTAATGTTACTTTTCGAAGAATTTTGGTTACAGATGGAATATGTAATATATTCTAGAATATTTTTATAGTATGATGTTTAGGAAGACATGCTGCACAGGAGGAGGTAGCGTCATGCATAGTGCATGACACTACATCCTCCTATGCAACGGGATTGGGCCGGCACGACCGGGGAGGCACGAACTCTCGCTCACATAATACCGTCGCAAAGTGACAGTGACATCTTCAGTGTCGCGTTTCGTGCGGTTTGTGAGTAGCCGGTGGCCCATTGGAGGAAGGTGGGCAACGCATCGGCTTAGTAATTATGTGGTATTCATAGACGTCCGTAGTCGTAAAAAGGGCTACGATTGCTCGTTTGGCCCCCAATTCTATAAAAAAAAAACTAAGACAATGAATGCATAATCGCACTTCACATTGACGATATAAGTAATCTTCTTGATCATAGGTTGCACGGCTGTATTGTTATTATTGCCAGCTTGTGGGCTGTCACGGTCCGCATACACCTGCGAGTACGTGCTCATACTGAAGTGGTGTACCTGCGAGTACTCATCGACCGACCAACAGGTATTGTTTGATAAAAATGCATTTAAACTTCACAGTTACATAAACTTAACAATTTCGGTTCCGGATGGTATTCTGTATCGGATATCTGTTAGTTTCGGTTACGATTGCTCGACATCCATGACGTGCGCGCGGGCGGCTGTGGGAGAGGCGACAACGAGCTGGCGCCCGAATGCGTCGCTACAAAACGCGAGCTCCACACTCGTTGCACTACCGGCAAGCTTCTGATGTGTTTTCTGGAATACGTGAATTTCCTTTTCATTTCTTCATTTCACTTTTCGTGTGACCGAATGACCTATGTGTTTGGTGAGCCACGCCGACCCCTTGGGGAGTGTCGGTACCCCTATATATTTTTCGTGTGACCGAATGACCTATGTGTTTGGTGAGCCACGCCGACCCATGGGGAGTGTCGGTACCCCTATATATTTTTCGTGTGACCGAAGGACCTATGTGTTTGGTGAGCCACGCCGACCCCTTGGGGAGTGTCGGTACCCCTATATATTTTTCGTGTGACCGAAGGACCTATGTGTTTGGTGAGCAACGCCGACCCCTTGGGGAGTGTCGGTACCCCTATATATGTTAGTACACACAACAACAAATATGTAGAAAGAAATGATCGGTTGATGAAACCGTTAAACACGTTAATCAAGAGGTGGCGCCTTCCTGAATTGCAGCGGAATTGGGCCGGCACGACCCGGGAGGTACCTCTCGCTCACATAGTACCGCCGTAAAGGGACATCTTCATTATGGTGGTCCATTGGGGGGCTGGGAAAGGTGATATAAAAATAGTACCGGTGTTGCTCCTTCCACTTAACCCCACACCTGGACTCTTGTGTCTTCAGGATAGAACCCTCTGGCGCAACGTAGCTGCCGGTCAGGACGCCACGTTACGCCAGAGGGTGCCAGTCCCGCCCGAGTGGAGATGTATCCTGTGTATCTACACTAATATTAAAGAGGAAACATTTGATTGTTTATTTTTTGAATAGCTTCCAAACCTGCAAAAACTATTTGAAAAAATCATTTTTGAATCCTTTCATCACAGATAACACCTTCAAAGGCTTCCATATACTTACAGCTACAGAATCTACCTATAACCAGAAGACAAAAAGTCTTCCGTAATCAGTCGAACTGTTAGGGCTGGACAAGTGCCGCCAATCAGTAGTAGGTCCCTCCGAAAAAAAAAACGGCTACAGAAATGTTGACAACTAACTGTCCCGACAGACGTTATTCAGTCCTAAATAAAATGTATTTGAGATCATGGTAACGTGTAATGTTTACGAGGGTGAAACTGAAATTTATAATCTTTGCCATATTATGAAAAATTTTATGTGTAATTAGAATTTGGAATCTGTCATTTTATACGATTGTTCATTTTGTTTTCTCATTTAGGCCTATACATTGTACAATATTTTGCGATATTAAAATGGAGTGGGGTGAAAAAGAGAACAGAATCGCTGTGATTGCATTACACAAAGTAGGTATGGAGCCAAATGCAATTTTTAAAACTCTCCCTACACTTGGTATTAGTCAAATGTTTGTGTGACAATGAGACTTTCCCTGTTACAGAGAAATATCTGGCCGTCCTCTTAGTGTTAATACGCAAAAGGTGGTCAATGTACGAGTAGTAAGGGAAGTAATTCGGAGAAATTCTGTCAGAAAGTAAAAGACTTTGTCACGGAAATGAAGATAGCACCTAGAACCATGTCGCGTATTTTAAGAGCTGGTTTTGTACTAGCAGCCTATAAGTGAAGCAATGGTCATTTCTTGATTGAAAAATTAAAGATTCATAGGGTGGTAAAAATCGAAACAACTACTGAACCGGTATTTAGATGGAGATCACAGAGAGGACTTGATCAGAACTGAAGACTACCCTTCATCTAGTCCCGACCTCTCTCCACTGGATTGTGATGTATAATAAATAAAATAATCAGTTCTAGAGAGTACAGCTTGCTCTAAACGCCATGATAATTTGGAGTTCCAAAAACAATCCATACTATTGGCAGTGAAAAATTGGGCCATGGAAAGATCCTCGAAGTTTAAAGGACGGTAGTGCAACTAATGTGTGTATTAAAGTTTGTGTATAAAATATTTGTGTGTTAAACTAACACACTGTAGAAGTGATAAATATTATTAATAATTATACTAACACACTGTAGAAGTAATAAATATTATTTGTAATTATACTAACACACTGTAGAATTAATAAATATTATTAATAATTATACTAACACACTGTAGAAATAATAAATATTATTAATAATTATACTAACACACTGTAGAAGTAATAAATATTATTTGTAATTATACTAACACACTGTAGAAGTAATAAATATTATTAATAATTATACTAACACACTGTAGAAGTAATAATATTATTTGTAATTATACTAACACACTGTAGAAGCAATAAATATTATTCTTAATTATACTAACACACTGTAGAAGTAAAAAATATTATTAATAAACATACTAACACACTGTAGAAGTAATAATATTATTTGTAATTATACTAACACACTGTAGAAGTAATAAATATGATTTGTAATTATACCAACACACTGTAGAAGTAATAAATATTATTAATAATTATACTAACATACTGTAGAAGTAATAAATATTATTTGTAATTATACTAACACACTGTAGAAGCAATAAATATTATTTGTAATTATACTAACACACTGTAGAAATAATAAATATTATTTGTAATTATACTAACACAATGTAGAAGTAGTAAATATTATTTGTAATTATAGATATGTTTTCCTCTGTTACAGTATTCATGGCAAGGCTAGGTATTATTTTATAATAAAAGTCTTGAATATTATTATTATTATCGTAGAACTTGGCACAGGGCAGCTCGCTGATACATTCTGCCTCACATCTGTTTCAATGGGCAGAAGGACGGACGATCCATGTCCGCATTAGGAGCGGACCACTCGCTACATGCACTAATTAAAGCTATAGGTAAGCGAGCACCCGTGAGAGGAGCAGCGGCTGCGGGGGGCAGACGGTCAGACAGCTCCGAGAGGTCCAAAGCGTAGGCGCCAATTACAAGACTTACCGGCTTAGGAACTTGTGACGCACAAATTGACGGCGTGGGGTAGTTATCTCCTGCTCAAGAATCCCCCGAGTTAAGCCTCCAAGGGCAAGGTCTGGTGGAGGCGCAGCTGTAGGTCACCACTTTCCCGTGGCTCATCCACTGACGTTCGAGTAAGAACACCGTTAAGGTTTAGTGCGCATTGGGGCCACTTTTCGGACACTGTCCCACACAACCCCGACATCTCCCCTGGGCATACGTAAATGTAGCCCCAAGCGACAAAATGAAACGTGATGTTATACGTTCAAATAAAGTGCAATAAAGAAACATATAAATATAAAGGATACTGGATTTATGTATGAAGTAGCTAAAATCATAATTTTACTCTTTCTTAATACTCAAAATTTTCCTACTTTTTAAAAATCATATTTATATTAGGGCGAATACTATTATTATATACCTTAATCATTCTTCACCTGTGAGCTCCTCCATCCATGACAATACATAAGCGTATAGATCATTGAAAATAAGAAATTATGTAGTTTTGGCACTAGCATTAGATCAGTACCTGCATTAGGTATGTAACGCAGGCATCTATCGCAGGAACTCTGAATGTGTTCCTTGATTTTATATTTCTTTGCCTATGTACTTGTTGTTGCTGATGGTAACGAGGGGAGCAGATTTCATTTAATTAGGTCTCCGAGCTGGGAGTGCGGCGGTTTCTTTGGTCATTCGCTTCACCCGAGGCCTTCCAAGTCCGACGACTAATCTAGACTCGGGATCTCATTAGAATAACATCAACGGCTTTTGCGTCTTCCTTTGACTTTCACCTTTATGAGAATAAAACGTTAATGAGAGCTTGTAATAAGACATTACTATTGTCAGGCTGGTGTCAATTAGTAAGACGCCATCCAGCATTTGCGGCTGAAAGGTTCTCTCGCTCCCGTGGTACCACCGCAGAGTGACAGACACGCTGTCGCGTTTCACGCGGTTCGCGAGTTCCAGGCGGCCCACTGGGGAGGAACGTAGACGTATGTAGGCATCGGTGATATAAATAAAATATCGCGAGGTATGTACGGACTTCGACGTAAATAATAAGCAGCTTAGTGTATTTATGATACGTAATTAGCGATGCTTTTAAATATTGGTTTCTTAAGTTTATGCGAATGTTACTCATTACAATAAAATTATTTGTACGGCTTTTGTCGCCTTTTATTAAATTATTTAACTAGCCCGACGTTTCAGAAGCTTTACAGCAACCATGACCGCAGGTACACTGAGTTGACAGATGTCCTGATGTCTCAAATTAATAAAAGTACCCGAAGAATTATAATTATTTAGTTGTTCTGATTAAGAATAGAATAAGAATATTTTTTGCCAATACACGTAAATGTATTTGCCATTATTTGGCGTGCAACACAAAATTTATGAACTCAACTTATTATTAGATAATAGTTTAAATAACCGGAATATATGAACTTGTAAACATAGTATCATAAGTAATAATCATAAGCCTTAACAAAGCAGTCACAATTAACGCAAACAATAATGAGTATATCTCGCTGACTTGAGGTGTTATGCTTAGTTTCTGATTTGATTATGTTTACCAATGGGTCCCAAGCCGAGAGAAAATCCCATCCATCTTCTCTATTGAAATTAGCACTTTTTTTTTTAATTTCAATAGCCACACGTATCATCCTTGAAAGGAATCGGTGTTCCCTAATGATCGCATAATGGTGCGCTTTAGTCTAGTTCTTTATTAAATTTTGATGCAGTCAAATTTAAGCTGTTGATACTTCCATAAATAAAAAAATATCACTTAATTTTTTTTCCTGACCCGCCAATTAATCAGGGCTCGGACTAGCGACTAAACTATAACATTTGCATTGTAATGAACGTAAGCCAATCACAAGGGGAAGGAAAGGGGGAAGGAGGTACGAACGGGTATAAAATTGTGCGCAAAGTAGTTTACGAAAGGGCTTTCATCAAATAAGTTTACGACGCAAATAATATATTTTACTATTTATAGCAATCATAAAGTCGTGCCGCGAACAAACAACTACTGACTGGTAACTGGTAACAGTAAAAACAAACATTTGTAATGTTTGTCAATTATTATTTACGGATAGTACAGTGCGTCGTGAAACTTCGATAATTCAAAATTGATATTATAATCATTTTATTGACTTCTTCATTTAATTTTTATATGTCCCAGTATACGTTGTCAGAGTGTATTTGACTTATTGGCACGGGTTTATTTTCAGAAAGTAACAAAGTATGATAATATGCAAACAGTCAGGAGTAGGCGCATATTCTTTAAATATGTTACCACAAGGCATATCAGAAACAAAGTTTTTCATTTCAATCTATTTCAAATAAAGTTAATAATTTAATTTAATAAAGACTAAAAGATTTTATAAATGTGTGGTAGATGTTTATAAACTGAGAACACCGGCCCAGGTTAATGCAGGCGTTAATTATTGTGCTGTTACCTTTTAAGCTGCTCCACCGTCGGAATATCTGTCTACTGCAGTCCCACCGGCAATCGTTTAAACTACACGTACTACGTACAACGCACTCGTTCAATATCTTACACTAAATGAATCCCACCAAAACACTGTAAAAAACTAGCCAAAGCCTCGACATCGATTTCTTTATTAATATATGTAGTAAGGTTTTATATGACTTGGCCACCGAACATTATTAATGCGATTTGATTTGTTGACACGTTTAAGTCAAGTAACAAATGTGTTTACGATTCACTTTTTTTGTCTATTGACTTGTTTCTTTGTTCTGCAGTATGTCCAGGACCTGCCGGTACAAGACAGTTTGATGACTATCAATAGAAGGGGCCCACCACACTGGACCACTTTTGTCAAGGCGCATTTCCATGCCTCCCATAGTTCAGCTGAGCTTCTTCGTCTTCTTTGTCAGTTACTCCAAAACTTTTTTTTTTAATTTGAAAACAAATGGCTAACCAACCGCGGGCATTCTCAGACCTTCTACGATCCCAGCTTTTATATATTTCTCTTTATGTGCGCACTTATCCCAGATTTCCGCTCTTTCGGTTTATGAGAACTACTAGTTGTACTGTGATGATTAGTGAATCAGTGAGTGTTGAAAAAGCACAAAACAAGTTTTTCTTTCGCATGTCTTAGTAAATAAATGAACTAAAACATGAAATTTGATGGTTCAAATGTATGACTATAGTTGACAATGTTTCGTCGTAGAAGTGTTTGTCAATGAGATTACATGCGTCATTTATCGTAATCTGTAGGTACATGCGTCTCCTGTCGTGATCAGTAGATACATGCATCATTTTTTTATAGACAGTACTAACCTTTTTGTTTGTTGACGCAAAGAAACGCGCCTTCACCGGCCCTGGGTGGGGTCCAGTGGTCTGTGGGACTCTCGGCACATGATAGCGCCGAATACCGACAAAAACCACCGTGAGTGCCATCAGTGCCGCTCTTGGTGGGGTGCCCCACCAAGGGCGGCACTGATGGCACTTATAGGGACAAACGAGTGTGTGTGAGTGTGCATTTATAGGGACAAACGAATAGTCTTGAAGTGAAAGCAAAAAGTATCGGTCCAATTTTACTGCAGGGCGGTTGGGCACAACCTTCACACTTACACGTGCGGTCTCGTAACAATACTTAAATTATGCTTTTGGTTGTTGTTTTAAATTAATTTAAAGTGAACTGGTGCGTGTGTTTGTAACTTAACACTTGAATAAATAAATAAACTTTATATAGTTTTTCCACAATTATTCATTTTTCAATTTACATTCGTAAATATAAATTGAAATATATTTAATTGTGGAAAAAGTAGTAAGTAATATTTTAAACGCTGTTTACATTTTATCTGCAGTTTTGTTAATCTATGCAATTTTGTACTTTTATTTTGAAAGAAAGAGGAGACAGAATTGCAACTAATGGAATCGTAAAAAGTTTAAGTTGTTCTTAGTTTTCCAGCTAGTACTTAGAAACTGGAAACAACGATGAATTATAAGTATTATTAATAATTTAATTTAAAATTTGACCAAAATAAGTATATAAAGAAAATAGTAATTAAGGAATGTGGGTTTTTATAGCAAGGTTATGTTTTAGGGCAATACACATAAACACACGGGTGAAATGCACAAAACTAGAACAAAGCCCATGGAATGCGCTAACCGGCACTCTATGATGTGATGTAAGCGAGGGTCACCGCTCGGTCACTTCAGCACAACAGTAATGCAATGCAGCGATGACACTACCGTGGACACATTACAAGCCAAACGGAGACGAAAACCGGCATTACATAATAAAGTTAGTCTCCTACGGGTTGATAGTGCTGGTTGCCTGTAGATTTATTGTTGGACGTGGAACGCAGTTGCATTCATAGCGCACAGTTATGAAATAACGGACATCGGGTGGTGTAATTGTATTGAGACTTGCTGGCCGCAGGCGAACGGCGGCGACCTGCCACCGGCAGCTAAGCGCGTCTGCAAGTACTCGTGTATCCCACTTGAAAGAATTAAAAATATCAGACGTCTCTCCAGACTCAGAAGTACCCCGGGGCTATGCATTTATAAAGTCTTATTTACATATATTTCACCTACCTTTCTGCTCCTGCCATTAAAGTTATGACACAAACGTGCAGTGTTAAAGTGTTTTGTTGAATGAAATAGACTTATTGGTCAGGGGCACCGATAGAGGTCTGGAGCTAACAAACACCTATTGTTTACCTATTGTTTGCCTATTGTTTGCCTGTTGTTATAGTGACACGAGGGCGCAGGAGAGCCTTAGCGGTAGACTGCACCACGGACTCAAACTCGTGTAGTCTAGGTCCGATCCCGGCCATGCGTATGCCTACGAGTTTCCTAACTGAAGTACATTTTCTGAGCAATCTAACGGTGAAGGAAGACATCGCGAGGAAACCCGGATTCGTGTATACGAATTCGACCTAATCTGGGACCGTACTTAGTTTCCCTGCCGGGTTCCAGAGGTCAGATGGCAGTCGCTCTGTGTAAAAACTGGCCCTCGTCAAATCGCCTCGACCAGGTGTCGTCGCTCGGTGTCATCTTATGTAGATGTTTCTACTGAATGAGGCTGGAATAACGAATAATAATAGCAGGAGAAACGACAGTACGGTGGACCGAATGTCTCATAAAAGTCCCGCAACCTAAACAGATGAAATGTCCCACATTACATACAATGTACAAGCTATGAACAATACTCTAAGTGGCATAGCAGTTCGACATTTAACAAGAACTATTTAAATTTATTTTCATTTGCCTGGATTAGTTTCGAGCCTGGACTCGCTACGTAATTCGAGCGGAGCCGCTCGATTATTTTCATTTAGCAAATTTGCTTCCGCTCTGCTAATATGTACAGAATCTTTGCGTCCATCATCGTAGGATTATGAAATTTCCTTCAGTGCATACAGGTGTGTGGCACAACACGCTGGACCGGTTGGCATGAATGAATTGTGACTTGTGAGTGACGAGACCATGGTGCTGTCACCAGCTGAAGGTTGTCGCTGGTGTTGGTCGCTGATGATGGTCGCTGAGGTTGGTCGCGGATGGTTACACAATAGAAGCGCTTTCTAATCCCCGCGTCGTTATTAAAACGTACAACAAAAGCCTCCATCAAAACATAACGTTTTATTTCGTCAAGAATACTTCGCTAATTTCTCCCTCACCTATAAATCTTCGTGGATGAAACAAAGCCACAAGTCTTAGCTGAAATAAATTAATTACACTCGTAATAAACGCGCTCTTACGGCGCTTAACATAGAGGTCACAATTACGGAACTTATAATCCCCCTTCATGACGGTGTTGCCAGTGCGAACTGGAGAATCTCCGATGTTTTGATAATGGATGAAAAGACCTGCGAGAACAAGTAATTGATCATTAATTTGATTTGTGTTTATCATTTGATTGGTGTAGACTGTCCCGAGGAAGTACGTGTTGTCATTTGTGCAGGTATGTCGCCCAACTTACCTCTTCATCTTACAATAGGCCATCGCAATCTCACGAAACGCAAACCTGATCATTTAGCGGTCGTGTCATGTGAGCGAAACTTACATCCCTGCTCGTGCCGGCCCAGTTCGACTGCAGAATAAGGCAGACCAAAGCCTTTGCGGGCGCTAGTTGATCAGTAGCCAGGACTTATAGGAACTCACTACGATTTATATTATAGAATTGCGAGACAAGCGGCATCACAAAGAGAACCGCATCCGTGCCGGAGAACTTCGGAGGACACTTGTGGCACACGAGTCCCGCGCTACTTGCTGTACCTGTAGTACTGGGAGCAACCTGGTTGCTCCTCCCGTGCCTCTGTATCGTAGGCTCACGTCATGTCATAGTCGCAAGACTCCTAAACACCAGGCTCCAAAACCTGCATGAAGCTACCTCATAAGAGGACGTCCATCTATGCGGTAGCCTCTTTCCCCTTATGTAGTTTTGCAGTCTATGAAAATATTTTATTTCGTCCAAAGTGCTTGTTTCCTTTGCGATTGTTTCCCTAAGTGCAAATTCATAAGAGAGTGAAATTAAGGTACTATTCATTAGTTATTTTCTGAGTTGGAAGGGGTTGAAATCGAGCCCGGACCACTTAGCTGGTGATTCAGGTGTACCTTCAACTTAGCCGTGACATGTGCGATGAAAAAATTATTATCGTCTTATCGGTACTGTAACTTTATTTATTTCTTCTTAAAAATATTTTATAGAGGAAGTATACAAGGTTAAACGGTCAACTCGTGTTCACGTCGACACGCGTTGAATGAAACGAGATGATTTAAATCCTTTTTTATTAATTACTTATCGTAACTTAGGGTATGTTAGCAGGTTGAAAAGTGTGACAGGTTCATGTGTTTCAGGTATGTTGTGGTGGTGTACCGTCGTGTTAGAGCTCGTGTTGTGCTACCTTTATATTTTATCTAATAGTTTTCTCCAAGGACTATAAAGAATGAAGGGATGATATAATATTTCTACCCTTTTTTAAAATGAGGAGTTAAACACGTGGCGTGACAACCCCGACATGACACAGGGTTGGAGGAAGGGCCCCCCCCTTCCTCCAACCCTGTTTATTACGAGACAGAATCACACCGAATGAACCGGCTCCCAGCACCCTTGTCACGCCGACAGATACTTTTCAGGCGCCTGTCCGCGACCGGTACTTTTGTGACACCGACAGATACTTTTCAGGCGCCTGTCCGCGACCGGTACTTTTGTTACGCCGACAGATACTTTTCAGGCGCCTGTCCGCGACCGGTACTTTTGTCACGCCGACAGATACTTTTCAGGCGCCTGTCCGCGACCAGTACTTTTGTCACACATTAGTACCGCACCGCGAGCTCCTCCTGGACTCCTGGTACATCAGCTCAGCCACAGCTTGAATGCTTAGCTCCAAGTGTGACTGGACGAGTGTTCGACTGTGAGGGGCGATATAATTAACTAGCTGTATCCCACGATTATACGCGTGTAAAATCACAATGTTTTGTCAATTCTGTACCAAATCCAGGAAGTCACATCGTTATATTTAATTATGATTGTGTATTGAACAGTCTTCTTTATATGTAAAGTTAATTTATGAATCAGTTCGCACTATCCATCGGCAAAGTTTGCATTCCTCAAGAAAAAGAAATACTTCACCTAATTGTGGAGTATCCAATAAAATTGAGGATGTGCAAATTTACTGATGGACTGTGTCAAGAACAAAAATGAACATGAGTCCTTGATTAGAGAATTCTTAAAGAAAAAAAATATTCTCTGGATGTGGACTGTTACAGGCCATCTTTTTCAATCCAAAGATGCAGGTGATGTGAAGGTTATGCAGTTTAATACGAACATCATCAGTGACTCTCTTCCACACATTTTTATTTTCAATATACATAGAACGTTTTTTTTTTAATGTTTTTATAACATATGATGGGGTTGGGATGTCTTATCGTGATAAAAACCAATATAATTTTTTAGAAAAAAAAAAGGAAAAGTACAAACAAGAGATACTCGTTAACAACACCAGGCACGTTCAGAGCAGCGCGCTACTGAGCTAGTACAACACCCGTTGTGGCTGGGTTTTGTTAAGTAAACAGTAATCATTTAAAAACGGAGTACACAAATATTGTATTATAAAACTATCAGAGCCTTTTGATGACTACCGACGCCTACACACCACAGGATGGGCAACCGGAAAATAGAAATTTGCAAACCTATGCCCCTCTGCGTGTATAATTATAATTTATACACCAATATTTTTTATAATTTCCCCTATTTTATTTGCAATGTAGCAAAACGCCATCTATTTACTGTCAATAGAACCCAACTGTTTCATAAAGGAATGACGTGTTTTACTACTGAGCAATAGGTGGCGCTGTATGAAGCCTTAGTAGATATCCGTGTATAATAGAATAATACTGACTATGAGTGTGTCGCTAGTGTTTGCGTTCATTCAAGATCTTACTAGATCTTCTTATCAAAAATAGCAATACAATAGAAAGAGATGGAAATGTATTATCTAAAAGCTCACTGAATGTTGTGCATTTCTTTGTCTCCAGTTATTTGATTCTAAATAATGTAAGAATAGAGTGAGAATCTCTATTCGCCTGTACACGTAAGATATGATCTTGAAAACGGTTATGAAGTCACAGTGTAGTTGCTATTATGTGGCGAACAAAACAAAATGTATGATCACCACTTATTTATTAGATAGTAATTTATACGAACAAGAATATACGAATTTTTTATCATAAGCCTTAACATAGCAGACCCAATATGTTAGTGTACGAACAGCACAAAACTAATGTGTCAAACAAAGTGAAGTAAATTAAGATAAAAATTAAGTTAATTTCCTACAAGTAATAGACAGGCACATACATCTCGTTTGTTTTGAGATGTTAATATAGGTCATTCATTCATAATAGATTCCATTAATAAAATTGTGATATATTTACTATTATTTATATTAATTCATTAATTATAAATTTATGATAATTCAATAGAAGAAGAAATGTTATTTATTTGAGCTATTGCCCTTTATTAAAATATAGGAATACATAACAGGAATGTACAAAGGTACATACATTTTTCAGTTGTCCGGTTTCCTATTTTTGTATTAAATTAATAACCTAATGGTTATTTAATCTAACGAAAAAACTCATTGCTGACCGAGGACAACTCCCGCGATGTAGCTCGTACTACACGTCTTTGTACCTTGTATGACATATTACAGGTACATTACTGTATACCAAGTACATGAACCCACCTCTGCTGAGGGGCAGCACTATCGAACAATAAATATACCTCTCCATACAATGCGCATTGCGGCAGACATTCATGAATAACAGTATAACAGTAAAACAACTTTTATAAACAGTTTTGGTGACTGTTAGTACTTACAGTAAAATAGAAAAGAAATATGGCCCCTGTCCAGCAATGTATTTACAAGTAAAACAGGAAATCCTGAAACAAAATAACTCATCTTTAGATTAAACAAATTCATTTTTGTACATTTAAAAATGTACGTTAAACCTATCATCATATTCATTCATAACATTTAAATAAACAGTACTGAGTGGTTCGCATGATAATTAATTATTTGCTTCCTACTTATATTGAAATAATAAATTTAAAAAAAAATATCTTTTTACTGTTGTACAATGAACTATCCGGTATATAAATAAGTTGCCATGTGCCATATTATGGACTAAATAAAGGCTTTTTACTTTTTACTAGCAGTTCCTAACAGACGTTGTTCTGTCACAGATAGAATTTACTGCCATGAAATTAAAATTTATAATTGACTAGCTGTGCCGACAGCTGTCCTGTCACAAAACTTGTTGTCATGGTAACGCATAATGTGATGCAGCCGGATTGCTACTTATTATGCAAAATCGAGATTTTCCAACCCAGTTCTAATGACTTACGCACAATGTTCCGTCCGTCCGTGGGCAGTGAAGCAACTGGCTTGGTGGGGCCTGCGAAGATTGCGTGTTTCGAGGTGAACCTCGTGACCCGGTTCCGTTTGCGAGGGGCAGCTATCGGCTCGGTGGTGGGGCAACACACTGATGGTGGTGGGTTGTTACGCACCTAGGCGCTAAGACCGTATGGCCTGAAGTTGGGATTGCGACCGCTTGGTGTGATGATGTCCAATTGTGGTGTGGGTTATGTATGAGTGAATGATCCTCGTCCTTATTGCCGGGGCCGAGGACCCTCCTCCGCTTGGTGGAACACGGGATACGAGATCACGTGGGTACGGCCGCCCGTCGGGTGGTCGCGCGTGCAGCGGGGCCAGGTCCCTCGGGTGGGCGTGCGGTCCATTGTCCCCGGCACTGAACATGCCACGAGACAATCGGGCCACAAACTCACCGACAGACTCGACCCGCAGGTCTCGCGCGAGCACGTCGTCCCGCACGTAGCGGCCGGCCCCCGTGATTACTCACAGGGATATGCTCTGCTGGGCTCGCAGGCGCTGCTGGCTCCGGGAGGTGAGCGCGTACCACGCCGCGGTAGCGTCAGTCGCGAGCGTTTCGAGGGTTTCACTTTTATTTCTATAGATTATTCATTTCTATAAAATGTAGTGAATTGTATTATTTGCATTGGTCCTACTGTTAAGTTGTTGCACATTTTAATTTACCTCAGCGACAAAACTCATCCAAATCTCTTCAGTAGTTTTACTCAATAGTAAACAATAACAAACATACACTATTTACACAATATTAGTGAGAATAAGTAATAAACGTAGCTGGATCATTGGCCATCTGTAAGGGCATGAAGGGAAAGGAAAGAAACGTCGAAGGATGGAGAGAAAAGGAAAGACTGACGCAGAGCTGGTGCAGTACTGGCCAGCTGGCGGAGGAGCGACCTGATGGCAATGTTTTATTTACAGCATAAGGGGAGATACAAGCAGTGGGAGCCCTTTGCTTCTGTAATAGCATCATGTCCACACGCACGGCTAACGGTTGTCCAGATGCGTGGCTATCTACCACCTCCGAGATGAGCGAGACGAGACTTACGATGAGGAACGCGGTGCCGATGATGGCGGCCCGGTGGTGCAGCGGCGCGTCGGGCGGGAAGCTGACCACGAAGCTGTCGCGGTCCCCCGCCGAGCCGCCCGCCGCCGCGCCGCCCCGCCAGCGCCGCCTGATCGCGCCCACGCGCTTCTTGTCGCACGAGTACAGCTGCAACACGCACCGGTGCCTTATGCCAAAACAATAACCGGACCCCTTGCTGGATCTCTTTGTTGTCCGCCTGTCTGTGCGTCGGTCAAGAAACCCTTAAGGCCCAAGAATCAATAATTTGAAGTTGTATAAAAAAGACCATTACAAACTTATATTTGTAGTTCAACTCGTACATAATCAGTACATTCGACCGCAAATTTAAGTTTGTCAACTTTTAAGTGCTGGTGAATAATGTGTGAGGGCGGGTCGCGTGTTGCCACTTCTGTACAGTCGAGGCGAGCCCCAGTAGATTCGTAAGGGCAACGAAAGGTAATTTCACCCAACGCAATAGAAAATATGCTCAATTATTGTCACCAAGTTGCACAGTATAATAAAGATTGTAGCAAAAGGTAGTGCTGGTTGCGTCCTTGCAGCCGAATTGTGCCATCACCTTCGGGGATGTACACGATACCTCTGCCATATTCTAGCTACGCCACGAGGGGCAGGCGATGAGAATTTTTTAAAATCTCTTTGTGGATGTTTATGGGCGTCGCTAGTCTCCAGGGTGCCCTGCCACTGCCCGTTTGCCCCTAACCACATAAGCGTAAAACTCACGTCAAAGTCGCAGTTGGCGGAGATGGAGACGGGTCCCTTGACCCGGTACTGCGGCTGGTCGGCGGCGCTGCTGATGCTCAGCACCGGCTTCAGGAACGTCATCTCCTGGCGCACCACCGCCGCCAGCTGCCCGCCCAGCGACACGTCCATCTTCTCCCCGCCCACCGCGTACGGCCGTCGCAGCTTCATCACCTGAAACACGTGCCGTGTGCCAGCAGCTGGACCGAGCTGCGCGCAGACTGCCACCTACACACCGCCGACAAGTTACAGAGGTACTGTCTCGGATGTAAAGGGCCACAGTAGCCAACGGATGGCTCCAACGGATCGTTTGCCCCCTAACAATACTAGCACTCCTACTCCAGCTACTGTCGGCTACAGTCAGTACAGTACAGCAGCGCCCCCACCGCCATCCGGGTGCACCAACCTGCAGACACTGACGTTACCGAGCTCGAGCTGAAGCGTTGTGTTCGTGTACGTAGCTAGAATTTAAATTATTTGATCGTCATCAGTCGGCGGTCGTCCACTGAACGCATGTCTCTACTGGGCACCAGTATGCCCGAACGCCCCGCCCCCCTGACGCCCTGGCGCCCTTGACGCCCTGACGCCTCCGGCATGGTGCAGGGCACTCGGTCTCGTAACTACTCGTGAAATTATGCACGCGAAAATTCATATATGTGTTTGATATTCTTTCACGTAATAACTACTGAACACATTTGGGCATAGACATTGATTACTCTCTGGAATAACATAAAAAAACTCTTTTTGGGGACAGGTCAAAACTAATAATGGTGAAAAAATCTTGCATTATAAAGTATCCCGCATTCTTTTCGCACTGGATCTGTCCCAGTAACATCACATGTTTTATGTCGCACCGGAGTAATCTTAATGGCTACGCCTACGCCTAGTTCACAGTTCTGAATCCAAGTGCACTCTCATTGTCTAATTACTAGACATTACGAGCAATAAAATAAATTTACAACATGTTGTAAAATATATTTACATTCTTAATGCAGTGGCTCTGCGTAGTAGCTGCGTACCCCAGGCGTAGAAGCTACGAGAAACGTTTTGAAAATAATTTGAACAGGACACGCGAAATCTCGAGCTGGAAGGTGCATGTAGCTGGGAGCGGCTGTTTGAAAGTGATATTTGTGTGTTAATACCGCTGAGTCTCGCGACTGTGCAATTACCAAGATCTCATACTGTAAGGCGGGAGGAAATATGAGTCTTACGGTAGTTTACATTCTACTATTTCGTGATGATCACATTACGGGCCTTTGGTGGAATAGGGTCGTATCTTCACCGCAAGATGAAACTCAAATCTGTACTCGAAGTATTTACATACCACCTACATCTAAGTTAAATGAGAAATTTCATTTAGCCTATGACCTCCGACAGAGTTAGAACTTCAGCTTACAATTTAATTTCGAACTACTAAACTTCAGAATTCAGAGACAGTCAAAAAACGATTTTCACGGATACGCTCAGGAAATGTAACATCATTGAGCTGTTGTACGTGGAAGTATCCGCAAATGTGATCCCAGATGTAAATATGACACCGACACAGAGTGCACTGCGGTCTCGTCGTAGGCGCTGTAAGGTAACGAGAGCACATTTTGGTATCATCGCTCCCACGCACCGGAGCAGAGCAGAGCCGCAGTAGGGCGTCGACGCACTTCGACGCCACTAGAAGGATATGGTGTGAGACCTAGATATATAGTTGTAGAAAAGGAGAGAAGAAACTCAAGAAAGTTGCGGCATAAAGTTGCCAAGTGAAATCTTCAGCTAGCGCTCATATAGATAGGTTATGATGAGATACCTGATGGGATACTTTTAGCGTAGTGCAGGCGCTATATCGCTGGCGTCGCGCCGCGAACTTAGCCGCGGAAGTGAAGAGATCATAATTTACACTCAACTAGTAGCCGTCTCACCACTTTGCTGTTATTATCTCGCACGTCTATCTCGAAGGCGCGGCTCTGCCCGGCGAGCACCTTGCTGACGATGCCCGACGTCTCGGTGGCGTGCAACAGCTCGGCGCCCTCTGGTGACAGCACCACGTACTTGCAGCCGGCGCCCGCGCGCTCGCGGATCAGCACGCGGCTCACGTCTGCCAGTCGCGCCAGGTCTGCGGGAGCAAGCAGCCTGTAGCCGGGAGTTAGCACGAAAGCCCCGGATTCGCAGTTTACTATTATGGTGTGGACCAGCGAGACACCACAAGAATTTGTGAGACCGAAATTTTTATTTTATTTGCCTCTTAAGTTCCTAAGGGCCTAACCGGGACTTTAATAGTAAGCTGCGAAACAACCCCTTAGTCTACATACCAGATAATAGCTGAGAGTCAGGGCGTGTGACTTCATGCGAGGCCGGTGGTGCGGTGCCCACTGGGTGAAGGATGAGAGAGGAGGGCGACGCATCTGTCTCTATCAGCGACTGTAGACATTCCGCTCGCCCTGCGCGTCCTGTATGTGCCCATGCTCACAGTACTATGCTATAACGATGTGATGTAAAAGATCAAAGCGCACGCCCCATGAATTAATTCTTCCGGAGGTAAAACAAATACAGTTTATGTGACATAGACATGGGATAAGTAACCGGCGGACCACGCGGGGAGCAGCTTAGGTAGGTCGAGACCAGGAGCCATGGCGCTCCCCGGCGACCACCGTCCGGCAGCGGTCAACTTCGGGCTGCGGATGTGTCGACCACGTCGGCTGCGCTCACTAAGTTAGCTAGTACTTGTTAACGGGACATCTACGAGCAAAAATTTACAAATTCCTTCCAAAGTATCGCCATGTTATGGTTCATGTAAAAATAAATGTACGGCTGGGCGATACAGGTACCGAGTTACGAGGGCGAAAATAAACACACAAACCGTCCGCGCGTGTCAGTGGGCAAAAGTTTACGAGGCAATTATCCTCTTCGATAGTTTTAAGTGTCTTAAATTCATTTAATGTTCAAATATTTACCTGCACTAAATCTGATACTACCCACACTATGCGATCGCGTTTCGTGCGATCTGATTCTTATCTTATCTTGCAGGTGGCTTATTCAGATGTAGGCGAGAAATACATTATCATCACAACCGTTAACCGTGCGTTGTATGCATTAAATGGTCGTTGGTGGTCATCAAATTGCTCCGATTGCTCGTTTATCCACTTATGCTATGAAAACATGGACTGCGTATTCCATATTCAAACCTGTTCCTGGATCAGAACTGGGTATATATCGTACGCAGCACATAAGACTAAATAAAACAGAGACTTGTAGATCCGATACGTTTTTAAGAGAGCACTTTTAGTTCTCTCGTGGGTAGCGTGTTCTTGCTACTGACGCGAGGTCTCGGGGCCGAGCCCCGGGTCATATCGACTAGGCTTTCGTAACGAGTTAGGAGATGGATGGAGATGGAAGTCAGCGGCGGCACACCACCGTGCCTGCACCTCATTCCTCTCCGATCGTGTTGGAATTAGGTTATGAGGGAACAGAGAGAATACTGTGCCCTATAACCTGATTCCTGCGCCGCACAATATGTGTGCAGTTCGCTAGACTCCACTGACATCTCCACTTAATAACTCTGAAATTTCCTGTAGAACACGTCTTCACGATGTGGTAATGTTACTCTTTTAATTAAAATAAAAGGAAAAGAACCAGAAACAAACAATGGAATCAGTACAGTTTTTAATTAAGGTTAGTAAAAAGAGAGGGTATGAAGTCTTATCTGAGTAATTGTCCGAGACTCCCGGCTGCGAATTTGTTGGTCCTTTATATATATAATTGTTCTTCCTATCCTCAACTATTGAAGTTGAGGATTATAATAATATCTTATCTTTATTTTACATCCAAATTTAAAAGAGAAATAAATGTGAAAAAGTAGTTGAGCTCCTTTTATATGTAATATAAATATTTGAAATTAACAACGCCTGTATTTCGCGTTCGCGGCTGCCTCTCAGGAAAATATAGGTTCCCGGACGGAAAAGAAATATACTATTTGATTATCATCTTTTAAGAAATGATTGCGTCCTCCTCGACGAAAAAAAAGTAAAGAGTGTCATTTCTTCGAAACCGGGCATACCCTCAGTCTAACAGTAAAAAAAGGACAGATATACTTTTTTTTGTAAAATATTTAAGTAGCAAAACATCATTGCTACAGTAACATGTCTCTCTCTCGTAGTGCTGGGGTGAAGTGTTGCGGCCGGCGGTGGAAACTCCGTCATCTTCGTGACTCCGGATTGTTAAATATATTTTCCTTTATACCCATTTGTCCATCACAAATGAGCAAGCGATTAACGAGGACATGGCTTGCCGGCTGAACATGTCTACCACTAGACTGGCCAGGCAGTGAACAAAACCCCACCATGGTTCAGACCTTATCCTGGCAGTGGGGCTTAGTAAACAGGGGTGAACCAAGGCGAAGCCAATTGAACCGAGGGGACTACTATTTGTAACCCTCTTATAAGAAGAGGGGCAAAAGAGCCAGAGGAGGAGGCACTTTTGCGCACGGGGCAAGGGGTGAGCATGAAAACCTCAAACTCCATTGCACTGTACCCAAGTTTGTGGGGCTGTCGTGTGGTGCGAGACAACCATCCGGGCAGCCTCTCCAAAGGTGGCAATAGTGGCACTAGCGGTGGTTTTTGTGGTTATTCGACACTATTACCCCAGGGTTTTTTATAGTTCAGGGGGCCAACCGAGGAATCGGAGCCTTTAAACGACTACCAACGCTCATGAACATCACTATAAATATGCCGATGCGTTGCAGGGGGGTGGAGTTGAAAAGGCCCTCCTTTTCACCTCCCCCGGTCACGGGCTACCCACAAACCACATGGAACTCGACACCGTAGGTGTCACTCTACAGTGGTATGAAGTGAGCGAGAGGTACCGCCCCGGTCGTGCCCAATTCTGTTGCATAGGAGGATGTACTGTCATGCACCATGCATGACACTCCCTCTTTCTAAAAGTAGGTGCAGTTACACATGTAAAAGTAAAAGCTTTTCCCCTCCAAAAATGAAAATGGTTAAAGCTACTTAAAGAAACGTCGATAAAATCAGTAAAATTAGTTGTATTTGCAAGTCAAGTATACGAGTACAAACAATACAAGTTACAAAATCATTAGGGTTCCCTAAAGTTATACGAGTATAATATTAAATGTTAGGAATGTTACCTTCAGATAGTTCCGCGGACGCCATGCTGCCAGCTCTCGCACTCGCGCGACTGTGCGCTGCTCCGTCACTCAACCAGTAGTTGTCACGAGCTCTGTCTGATATTTTATAACTGTGCGCTGCTCCGTCACTCAACCAGTAGTTGTCACGAGCTCTGTCTGATATTTTCAGTGTGTGTAGTGCTCCGCAATATATTATACTAACTGTGTCCGAGGTTAGAAAAAGTAATTCCTTTGTAATTCCGGCACAGCTTTTCCTGAAAGCTCTGCTGGAATTATCTTCTGCACAGCCGAAATGAATCCTCCCGACATATTGGCCTTTGGATGAACTTGGACAAGGCAAAGCTCATTTTCAACGAACACGTTCGCCTTAGGCCGGTCAACGTCGATGGTGCTATTCACGAAAACCTAGACGAATACGTCTACCTCGGGCCACTATTGCAATTGGGCAGATACAACTTCGAGAAGGACGCCGATAGAATGTTTCAGTTGGGTTGGGCAGCATTCCGGAAGCTCCCGTCACGATCTCTCGTCGCCTGTACCGCAGAGCAGAGCTCGAATGCAAAAGTCTACAACCAATGAGTTCTCCACGTGATGATCTGCGGGGCCTGAACATGGCCTTTTAGCTGAGGACTCGTCCGCAAGTTTGTGGTAGCTCTACGGGCTATTGAACGACCTGTGTTGGGTGTTTCTTTGTCCGATAGAATTTATAATGAAGTCATAGGACAGAAAAGTAAAGTTTCCAATGGCACCCAAAGGAAAAGCTCACTGAATGGACTGGCAATGGGCTGGACACACTCTGAGAAGATCAGATGGCAGATGGGCCACTAACGTTCTGGAGTGGAAGCCGCGTTTAGGAAAACGAAGTGTTGGCGGACCGTTCACCAGGTGGGAAGACGATCTCTATGCAGTAGCTGGTCCTGGATGGATGCGATAGCAGGAGATCGGCCGTCCTCGCATTCATTGAAAGAGGCATAGGGTCTCTGGACATGGGTCTACTAGTGGGCCGATAAGGACTGATAATGATGATAATGATGATGAATTCCAGCTTCTGTGCATTCGCAGCTGAATTGGGCCGTTACGACCGGGGAGGTATCTCCCGCTCACATGACCCCACCTTAATGTGACAGGTTCACTGCCGCGTTTCGTGCAGGTGATAGGTGACAACCGGGAGCGCAGAAGGATAGGAAGACATCGCTTCAGCATAACAGTTATGCGAATGTTTATGGGCGGTGATCGTCATTACGCTCCGACTGCTGGTATAGACTACAATATAAGGGGTGCATAGTACCATAAAGAGTTGGGTAGTTTTGGCCTAAAATAAGAACAAACACTTATACAAACTTTCGCATTTGTAGTATTAGTGACATTGAATTGTGTGTTGTGCTAAACAGTTACATCTGCTGCTCACCCACTCGAGCTCAAATATTACTGTCTACACTTGCAGCTGGACCGCCAGTTCATGTTATTTTAAATTTCCACGAATGTTAAAGTTTTCATGTGGACCATATATTGTTTTAGAAAGTTAATAATTTACACTTGTGACCCGCGGTCTCCCCCGCAGACTTCTATCCTAAGGGAGCCATTCAATAATTGTAGGCAAGTACCATAGTTCCCGAAATACCGTGCCGCATATTCTGTTAGGGAGCTGATGACGCTGCCGGCGGCAGGCTCCGCTGCACCACAACTCAGCCGTATTTATTCAGACGAGAAGTGAGCGCGTCAGTTTTATGGCATCATAAAGTTTGCTTGTTGTCCTAACGTGCGCGGTCAGTAGAACGTCCAGCAGCTCATTCGGTTTCATAACGGGGTCGCATCATAATCACTACTAACGTTACTGGATAGACAAAAATCCCGATCAATGTTTTTAATTAAAACCCGAAATACAATTAAAAAAAAAAGTAGTTTAACGGGTGTTTAATTAGGTCACTAGCCCGCCATTTTTGTAGCTTTACAGCTATCGCGGTCACGGGTGGGCTGAGATGGCAGATGTCCTGATGTCACAAGTTGTTACACCTGGATGTCAATACTCCTCCACCACCGCCTCAGCCCTAGCCCTGGCCCGAGCACAACCGGCACAACAAACTGAGAGGCGAAACATAATATTTTAGGTACAACTTACATATCAACGCGATTTGTCCAATTACATTTTTCGAACAGAAATAAAACTATAAGTATTCCATTGAGTTGTTTTGTTAAATTGAGACTGAGATTGTTCCGCCAGTTGTTTACAGTTCAGGGCTAACCCTAAAGTTGAGCCGGCGCGGCGGCAGGACAGGAGCGACGTTCCTAAATGCACTTGTAAATTCGTATTTTGAATAAAGTCTTCCGATTTCTATATGAAAACAACTACGAGGCAGAGTTCAGGGACGCCTGACTGACGTTGTACATAATGGGCGAGTACGTATGCCTGGTGACATGAAGCACCGGTTCACTCCGCCTGCCCCTGGGCGGATCTGGTCTGAGGACGAGGTGATAATAGAAACGTGCGAATAACATGTACTATACGTTTGGAAATTTAAACTAAAAGTAGGAATTTGAATGTTTAAACCAAACCGCCACCAAAGAAAATTTTGTACAGGCATATAATTGTATAGCGTACAGCATTTGAACAATTACTTCAAAGTTACTATTGCAAAATTGTTCGCCGGGTCTTCTCGGCACTGGGCTCGGGTTGAAGCGGTGGCAGAGTATTGACGTAAAAGAGATTTTTTAGATCCTAATTTTTATAAAATCATATTGCATAACATTTTCAAACATTATTTTATTTTATTATAGAATAGGGGGCAAACGAGTAATCGGAGCCTTTTTACGAATACCGATGCCCATGAAAATCCACATAATTACTACACCGATGCGTTGCTCTCCTTTGCCACACCTCAATGGGCCACCGGCTACTCACGAACCGCACGAAACTTGACATACAAAATATCACTTTACGGCGGTATTATTTATGTGAGCGAGAGGTGAGGACGTGCCGGCCCAATTCCTTTGCACAGGAGGGTTTAGTGTCATGCGCCATGCATAACATGAACTGGCGGTCCAGCTGCAAGTGTAGACAGTAATATTTGAGCTCGAGTGGGTGAGCAGCAGATGTAACTGTTTAGCACAACACACAATTCAATGTCACTAATACTACAAATGCGAAAATTTGTATAAGTGTTTGTTCTTATTTAAGGATAAAACTACCCAACTCTTTATGGTACTATGCATTCCTGTACTATAAACAGAGGCACTATTCATGTACATAATATTATTATTTTCAAACACAAAAGGCTTACAATATGCGTTTAATTAAAATCAGCAAATCAAGTTCGTGAACTTAATTGCGTGCAGACACGACACAGCTCATTTCGGCGGTCTGCGGTGCGCTACAGCGGCCGCACCCTCACGGTCACTGTACTGCGACTCGCTTGGACTGGGAATGTTAATAATCACCATTTTTGGTTGAAAGTTGAAAGTATTGGCATCCATATTTCCAACTATGTGTATTGGTATTTGTCCTTGGGAACAACATTTAAACAAGTTGAATAACTCCAAAAATATGGAATTCTATAAATATCTCTACCCTCTATGACCTTTACTTGACCTCTAACAGAGAAAATTAATTGTGTGTTGTGATTGAGCATAAAGCTTGTGAGCGCAACTTGTGAGCAAACAGATAAATCACGTTTTTAATTAAACTGTCACCCATTCATACACACACGCACGAACGTAATTAAACTGTCACCCATTCATACACACACGCACGAACGTAATTTTGCTGCTGGCCACACTTTTTTGTACATTTCATGTACATTGTACATACAAAATTACTTTTTAATTTATTTACTAAGTCTTTCGGGACCTACGATTAGTCTGAACAATATACTTTTTATCAAATTTATTAACGTCTTTGGGAGTTATTTTAAGTTATTTTATGTCTCATATTACTATATATTCTAGTCGATATTAAGGAATTTAATAATTATTTAACTCCTTCAGACTACACATGTAATATAGTACATACAAATTACATAACACTTATAATGGAAACTTGATCAGAATGTTTTCACTTTTCCGAGCGCGATTTCGGCCGCGCCGCCCCGTCGCGACTGGTTCGGAGGAAAACCGACGGAAAACTCGTAATAATAACGAAGTAGTGAGTTCACTCCACGAGGAGCAGTAAAAAATACCAGGATTCATCATCATCACTTTCCTCGCTGAGCGCGTCGCCAGGACGGACGGACACAGCACTAGAC
>JAFELO010000009.1:413073-426059 GCA_017140195.1 Eumaeus atala | reverse complement strand
GCGGGGGATTTTATTCGCATAGAAATTGATCAATAGTGTCGTTGTGTAAGACAAAAATACACAATGAATGGAATGTGTGCAATTTCTACACGTATAATACACGAAGAAGTACAAGGCAAAATAGCTGAGTAAAGGCGATGTTCTTACATTGTGTCGAAGCGGAATGGCACGAGCGGGGTGGTAACTGGTGGCTCTCACTTAGAGCTGGTAGTTACTTCACGCCGGTGCTGCGCACGCCCAGGCCCCGTAGCTGCTATGATGCAATGACATCTATTAAATTAAATTAACAACCCGCACAGCAAATTTTATTTATGAAACTTGAACACTTTACCCGATAATTATTTTATCAAGGAAACGCTCAAAAATTATTTACGAAGGGCCACTTCAGTTTGTGAAGTTCAGAAAGTTGGATCCTTATGTTCATACTTGAGAATAGCCACGGCCCACGGTTTTTCTCTGTGGTTTAACAACGCGCAATGAAGTTGATTTCGATCGTAAAACCTAACGAGGTGAGCAGCTAAGCTCCGGGGCCGCGGGCGCTCGCTCTTGGCGGTACAGCTGTTATTTTCACTTGCCGCCTCGTGGTCTTGTTGTAAGCATGTTTGGCCACAGGCCGTTAAGTCCCAGGTTAACTCTGGGGTCGAGACAGAAATTGTTCTCGTTACATTCCAATAACAATTCGAAGTCGGGAAGTTGGCGGTGTTCCACACCGGTGCCTCGGAGAGTCTCACACTCACAGTCGAGTCGGCCGCGGTAATTAGCAATGTAGCAACGACAACTAACTCTTGTAGAGAGAATGGGGCAATAAACTGTTTTTCAGACTTCATTTTATGAGTATTGGTGACGTCATAAGGTCCGCGGTCCACAACAGCAGTAAAAACAAACGAGCACTTAAACTGCCATTATAGGGGGGAGGGGGGGCGTTGTTTGGAGAGGGAATAATAAACAGCTTTTAACAGAACCAACACTGGCTCTTGTGCTTTACCTGCTTCTTTGTCTATTCAGCTGGGGGCAAAAAAGCAGCTTTCTAAAAGACAAGGGGTCTTTTTATCAGGTCCCTTGTCTATTTAGCTGGTTCGTTATCTATTTAGCTGGTCGCTTGTCTATTTAGCATGATACTACCTATGAGGTACTTAGATGAGAAACCCATAACAATGATATAAGTACAACCGTTTAATTTTGATCCTGTTATTATTTACATTGTTATTGAGTCTGATAATCGTGAAGATTAAATTCTCCTTTTATACTGGTATCAGAAAGCGCCTGGAATTTATATACGGTGTTTCGTAATGTTGTTTCTTGCTTATACATTTTATAGGGAATTTGTAATTATCAAATTTATGTACCATCGGAAGCTGTGGTGGCTTTATTTCAGTACCCTGTGAGCGAGAGGCACCCGGACGTGCCAGACCGCTCGGGTGACACTACAGCATTTCTAACGCCCGCGCCCTCTTGCCGCCTGACAGTAAGCTACAGTAATCTCTGCTCGCAATAGAACCAGTACCGGTCAGTAGCGCGGCCACGCCAGTAGCATATACAGGTCAGCTCTATGCGTCCGCAGCCACGAAGGAGCCCATAGGTACTGACGACTGCTAATTGTATAGTATAAGGGGTGAATGATCAGTGGAAGCCACACCTTGCGTGAGTTGCGCGAACAGTGAGGTCGAGCCGTGCCTCCGCTCCCTCGAGCGACGCTACAGATACAGTAAGAAGTACCGTCATGCTGCATTGCAGCCGTCAACCTGACAGCCACCCTGAAGCGTTTCATGCAGCCTATGAGTTTCCAATGGCTATTACTAATAATAGGTGTATACTAATAAAAATATATCTACTTGTCAGGGTTCACCTTATATCGAACAATATATGTAGCAAGCGTAACCGATACATGATCAAATAAACGATTTCTATTATATTTTACTTCTTATCTTCTTAAACGTTGTTAAGTGAATAAGTCATTTGAAGAGTGACACTAATCATATTTTATCGGGGTTCATTTCACCATCGCTGCAACCGTCTCCTCTATTCAGTGGTTACATCTAACTGAACCCTAAAAAGTGATGGTCCCTTGTCTATTTAGCTAGCCCCTTGTCTGTTTTTGCTGGTCCGTGATCTATTTGCTGTCAGGCGGCAAGAGGGCGCGGGCGTTAGTAATTGCAGCAGTGTCACCCGAGCGGTCTGGCACGTCCGGGTGCCTCTCGCTCACAGGGTACTGCAATAAAGCCACAGCTACATGTGCGATGTTTGAGTTTTCGATGGCCCATAAATTTGATAATTACAAATGTCCTATAAAATGTATAAGCAAGGAACAATATTACGAAACACCGTGTAGAAATTCCAGGCGCTTTCAGATACCAGTATAAAAGGAGAATTTAATCTTCACGATTATCAGACTCAATAACAATGTAAATAATAACAGGATCAAAATTAAACGGTTGTACTTACTACGTACTAAGATACCTCATAGGTAGAGTATATCATGTTTAGTACTCATAGGTAGTATATCATGTTTAGTACTCATAGGTAGTATATCATGTTCAGTACTCATAGGTAGTATATCATGTTTAGTACCCATAGGTAGTATATCATGTTTAGTACCCATAGGTAGTATATCATGTTTAGTACCCATAGGTAGTATATCATGTTTAGTACCCATGTGCGTAAAGCAAAGCTAAGACACAGATGATACTATCTCTTGTCTATATTAATATGTTGTACAAACGTGAACAATGCTGCATTGCAACCAAATCGGGGCGGCACGACCAAGTGGTAGTGTCTCACACTAAGGCTGATTTTAGCCTCACGCCGACGGCACGCGCACCGTCAGCGCTGATGGCCGAGATATATGAACTTTTAGGAAGCGTTTTTTGTGACGCGTAGCTCGGTCATAAGCGCGCACGGTGGTCAGCGCGCTGATAGCTACGCGTCCGTACGCGTCGCGCGTACGCGGGGCCCGCGTAGCTGTCGGCGCTGACGATCGCACGAGCGCCTCTACGTTCAGTGAGCGTTTTAGTAACAAACGGAGCGGACGTCTTCAGCGCGTACAGTCATGGCGAATCGCGAAGTGTTATGTTTAATTACTAATAATATGTCATTTGTTATTTTTTTTGTCTTACCTATAATATGAAACACAACAATAATAAATACCTATGTTGTTTTCTTATCTATACTTTGCCATGATTACACATAATTATAAAACGAGTAAATATGTTTTTTCTTACTTTAAAGTCACCATTAGTCGTTCAATCGGTGGTATAGGCACGATTCGTAAGCTGCTATGAACCAGTTTATCATGTATCTTTGCCATAAGTTCTTCAAAAGTTCTAGTTGACATTCGAAAGTAATTAAAGAATTTACTTTCGACAGCCCTCAAAGTGCAATATAACAAGAAACTCTCCTGCAACGGCTCTCTGCTTAATCAATGGATGAACATGGGAGTCTTCGTCGTCACCGGTTTTTATTTTCTTGGGATACATAGTACAAAGCAGCAATAATTAATACACTCGGCATTTTGTCGTCGTCTGTATGGTAAGGCGGTCAGTACGATATTAAAACGAGCCACGCTGAGCCTCAGCGCTGACAAACAACGCGCTGAGCTATGAGCACTGACGGTGAGCTGAGACTAAAATCAGCCTAAACTGGCACGAAGTGAACCTTGTGTTTGTGAGTTTATGGATTACCGTGCCTGCCAAAAGGCACCATTCACATTGATTATGGGACAATGATAAGTGATTTAATAAATGGACAATCGTTTGAAAGCATTTACTCCACTCACAGATTATACAATTCAATACATAATTTTAACCTACTCAGTCAATTGAAAAAAAATTTGTGAAACCTTTAAAATTCACTTTTCATTATCCAGCGCCGGGGCGCCCTTATCCTGTATCGGGATCTTCCGCTCCGGGATCGGTTCAGCTCGGAAGGCGACCAGCTTTAGCTTGCCCTTGTCCAAGTGACACTCCACGCGCTCCGGCGGGAAGCCCTCCGGCAGCAGGAAGCGCCTCTCGAAGTGACTTCTGGTCCAGCCGTCATCTCGCTTTACCTCCTTCTTGCCCTCTATCGTGATCTCGTTGCCGACCGTCTTCACCTCGATCTGCTCTGGGGAAAAGTTCTGCACATCGAGGTGCACCTCCACCTTCTTACCGTCTACTTTCACCTCCGAGTCGGAATAAACTCCCTCGATTCCGTGATAATCTTGCTCCACGGGCGCCGTCGCATGCTTTATAAACTTGACGGGATCACGGAAGAACGGGTCCTTGGCGAATACAGTAAATGGATCTTCTAATATTCTCGCCACGGGGTCGCGGTACGCCAAGTTGCGCAAATGTCGCAGCCAATACGGCACGAGAGACATTTTGTTCTGTTTTGTCGTTGCCTTGGTTATTGGATCGATTTGTTTGCGTCTGCCGCCAACCGCGCCGCTTATATACCAGCGGAGCGCACGCCCTCTGTCGCATAGATTGAGCGAGAACATGTTAGAAGATTCTAGTAGTTTCTGTGTGATAGTAGCGCCATCTGTATCCGAGTAGTAAAACTGTATATTTCCACAACAATGGGTTTGATATAGAATTTTGATAATAAACTATTTATTTTTATCAAATATTAAATTAAAGACGTTGCTAATTTATTTCACATATTCAAGATTCATGGTACTGGTCTGATTTGACTTGTATCCATTGAATGCCTCTAGTCGCCATCTGTTGATGAGTTACTAAATCATTCTAGTCTGTTCCCTAGTTGCACAAATAATTCGAAAGTGAAAAAAAATGGATGATGACACATCTGTTCACAATTAAATAAGGACAAATAAACAATATACTGCCAAAACTTATTTGAACTACTTATTACACATACACACTCTTACATTGTGTATGATTTTTGTGTACATACCCCGGTTTATTGTAGTAATTATTTAAATAAATTCCCATGAACCGAAATAATGTACATTCCTCTAACATAAAGTCCATGTAACAACAACAACAACCAATACATTTTTGTTAAGAATTTTTTAATTCAACCCAGTCTTACATTAATACATACAGGAAATTAAATAATAATTGTTTAATGATGTTGTTTTTTTGTCAAGAGTTTGCTGTTAATTATCACAGTGATTATAACAAATGACTAATAGGTAGTAGGTTAGGAGGTAAATCTCGTTTAATGGGGGGCTTCGCCTTCCCATATCTGTTCTATAGTGGTTGCAAGTTTGAAGTCGATATTTTTGTAGACATGCGGTGTGCGGTTTAGTTTCTAGACGCTTTATAGAACTATTACATAAATAACATCATTACAGTGTGTACACAATACCTTCTTATGATAATGAGTCCATATGGAGGAGCATCCATTATAGCCGATTCATCCTGCCCACACCGCTGGTCTGCCCCTACATACCCGAGCTGCGCGGATGGTAAGGGCCCCGACGTGTACACGTGTGTGTGATACACTTAAGTAGGACCGACCGAACACATCGCTCGAATCGCTTTTATTTTTATTATCTACTTAAGTTAAATACTAAAAAATGCAAGAAATTAAAACTTTTGACTCATAATCTTCCTCCTGCAATAGATGATGATGTAAAAGCCGAGAGTCTGGCCGACACGCGAGAAGATCAACGTACACCGAGTACCCAGCAACTAATTCCTTACCACGTAGCCGAGGTACATCGAGAAGTTGGGCACCGCCTTTCTCTACCACCAGAAGGTGACCCTATACGTCCTACAACTATAGACGAGGTGAAACTTCTCATCAAATATCTCGTCCCTAGACGGTCCCCTGGGCCAGACGGTATCACAAACAAAGCGCTTAAAATCTAGGAAAGATTCTATTGTGATTGATATTGTGTAATGAAAGATCATTCTAATGAACCTCATAGTGTGTACATTCAACGCCCTCCTTGAGGGATGCACGTTCCCAGACATATGGAAGGAAGCCACTGTGATCGGTATTCGCGGAGAATAGAGGTATACGCAGAAAAGAGTAAGTCCATACTCTTCTCCCGTACCCCGCCCTCCCACGCGTCACGCTCGATAGGTCGATGAGCTTTAAGAATCACATTGACAACGTTCTGAAAAAGGCACGTCCTTTTCAAATTATATCATGTCCTTTTTAAATTATATCCACTCATTAACAAGAAGAGCAAAATGGCTAATAGGCATAAGCTCACCTTGTACACTACATGCATACGTCCGATCATGTCGTACTGCAGTGCAGCATTCGCGCACATAGCCCCGATCCAAATAGAACGTTTGCAGAAAATGCAGAATAGATTCTTGCGCATGGCCACTGGATGCCCGTGGTACATTCGTAACATCGACCTACATTGCGACTGTCACTTAACATCGATAAAAGGACACTTCAAAGAGCTGTCACAAAAGTTCTTTGACCGTGCTCTTAATCACAAAAACAAACTAATCGTTCAAACGTCGGAATACGACCCGACGTTAATAACCGATTCCCGTTACCGTCGGCCGAAACACGTACTGCACGACGCCGACGACGCGATAGCCGTAGCAGTTGCTAAGTCCGCCCTTGCACACAAGCAAAAACACACCCAGACACGCATCCGCAGTGAAATGCCAATATGGCAAACCCACGGATAACAGGTTTTAGTCGGTAGTAGGTACACGACCTGACCCCGACAAACTCTTCAGGCCCCCTTGGGTCGGTTGGACAGTGCATAAATGCATTCTCTTCCTGCTAGAACCAATTCGATATACACCGCTCGTACCGGTCGAGCGTTGAAACCTTACATATAGTTACACAGCTATAAGACATATGACTGACAGAAAGACAAACTCACACGCCGCTTACGGAAACGAGCTCGGGTTCGAATCCGTAAGACGTGAGCTTAGTTAAAAGTAGAAGTAATAAAACGCGATCCTAGAGAGCTCTAAAAATAATAATTAAATTATTATCACGGCTTCTAGCCGATTTGAAGTGCAAATCGACCCCACCCGTCAGAGGGTGGGGGAGGAGGCCGGCCTCCTCTGACAAGCCAAACCGAAAGACGAGCTCAACTTTTCTTAAACACGTCCGGTAATATTAAACGGCAACGTGCGCGCGCCGTCCCACTAGCGTGGGGAGGGGGACCGCTCCCCCTTTTAGGTCCCAAAAATAACCACGATAGGATAATGTCCACTAAAATTCCGGTTTGCCTCTTCCCATCTGCGGGAAAGGAGGGGGGTCTGTCCCCCTATCGTCTACCTATAACCAGAAGACAAAAAGTCTTCCGTAATCAGTCGAACTGTTAGAGCTGGACAAGTGCCGCCAATCAGTAGTAGGTCCCTCCGAAAAAAAAATCGGTATTCGCAAGCCAGGCGAGCCTATAAACTTACCCACAAGCTACCGTCCAATAAGTCTGATCAGTTCCTTGGCTAAGTTCCATGTGAGATTTCTACTCGCACGAATCTAAGATGTAGTGGAAAAAGAAATCTTCATAGACCAGCAATTCGCATTCCACGAGGCTTCCAGCTGCACAAGTTCGCCGCCCCACGGAATATGTACTGAGTGGATTAAACCGTAAATCTAAACACCCTATATGCGCCGTCTTCTTCGAAGTGGCAAAAGCGTTTGACAAAATCTGGCACAAAGGTCTGATTTGCAAACTATATCGACTAGATAGACGGATAGAGAGACGAGTACTTATGAGCGTCATTAAGGAATACCTATCTAACCGGCACTTCAGATACCCGGTATCCACTATCTTCCTTGCGCCCCCTCTGAGCCGGAGTCCCCCAGGGCTCTATATTATCACTATCCCTGTATAACCTATACCCCAACGATATCTTGTACCATCCCAGGGCCTACCCCGCCGACAGCCCTAGCTGACAATGTTCGCCGACGATACCGCCCTTAACACGAGTCTAAATTCGGTCAGGGTGTGCCACGCTAATCTCCAGCGGGTCGTCACAATGGAAAATATAAGTTAACTCTGAAAAGAGTAGAGAAGTTTCGGTGGCGCAGCTGTCAGCGGCAATAAGCGCAGCAACGCTGGGCGCATCTTGGTCGAAGTAACCCACTACGGCACTGTAGAAATACCCTGAGTAAATTCTATGAAGTAACCCGGAATCAATCTTGATCGCGTCCTTCAAACAGCACATAACCAAAGTCAGTAATAAAGCGCGGCACGTCTTACATAATCTTTATTGCTTAATGAATGCGAAAAGTAAGATGTCTCTCAGAAACAAGCTTACGCTCTACAAAGCCTGTATACGTCCGATACTGTCATATTCCAGCGTAGTTTTCACTTAAGCTAATATCATCACGATCGCACAAATTGTGTCATCACTGATCTCGCTAACAGCAGCTAACTTGATATAACTACTTGAGCAAACTGAAGCGACGTGTTCCCACAGAACACCATGTGATAGAGACATTTGGAAACGTGTGTGCTATATTTATACTGGTGCCCAAACTTGAGCTCCCACTCTGCCTATGTAGATCTACGACTAGAACTAGGGATCTAAATAGGCAGCAGATAGTCGGAACTCAACATTTGGCACACATTTGTGCCTCGGTGAGTGGCTGTCGGTCCTGCGCCTGATTTATTTCTGGTCGTATCTCGAGGACGTCCCGACGGATAATATCTAGGACTTCACTTCTCCCTGGTGCACACACTCGTGCACAATAATATCTGCCTACTTTACGGCTGGCTAATGTATATCTAATGGCTGGATCAGATTTGCAGTAGACCTACGCTCATATACATCCGCATAAGCATGGCTTATAGAGATACATTATCCATCATCCCACATATGATGACAGCTCACATCATAATTTCCCCCTATCCCCATCCCCATAACAAACCATCCGGACCCTGAAATAGCACGTGGGACTAAGTCTGCAGCCACAGCAGTGCTCTGCCAAGGTGAGCACGAAAATTTCTTTCTTTTTTCCAAAGTGTTTCGGGGGTGCGGCAAATGATATAAATTGGAGCCTTTTTACGACTACCAAAGTCTACGAACCACATAACTACTAGGCCGATGCGTTGTCCTCCTCTCCTCCTAATTCGCCTCATCTGTCATAGAATAGTTCTGGTTACATCAGTAAGCAGAACTATTCTGTACTTGCTTCTATCAATCGGAGCTATTGTCACAGGATAGCTCACATACCGCACGAAACGCGAAACCATGACGAGAGATTCCTGGATGTACCCGCCTATTTCTTATGCACGTACTTTGGGCTTATTCTTTTTGTATTTTATTGTCGGAAGCTGTACTGATATATGACATGTTTAAAGTTTTAAGAAGGAAGGACAGAGCGTGGACATGGCGAGTGTGGCTACGGCGGCTGACGCTCCAACAAATGTTCTCAGATCTTGTCTTCATAGCAGAAGGACTCATTTACGTGTTCCATGAGTAAATTGGATGTACACTCAGTATAGTAGATAAGAAATCAAAATATTGAAATATATGTTGTAGTCGTATTATGCAAATCGCCGTATAACAACACGGCTAGCCATTTTAAAAAATAGAGCCGTTCTGTTTTGTGGCGGGCGAACAATTAGCCGGACTGTTACTGCTAGACTTACTTTAATGTGGCGGCTGCCGTTTAGCCTCACTGAATCTCTTGATTTTAGGCAGTGATAGTGATTGATACAAGTATAAAATTAGGCCAAGAGTTTTGAGTGCAAATAAAAAAATAACTTAATCACGTAGGTTTGGTCGGTAGCGTAGCTCCGGCCTAAGCTTCGAACCTACCTGTGCATATTTTTTATTTATCTGTATTCGACAATGGACGCCAGTCTTGTTATTATGTCAAGCAACACCGCACACACAGTTTTAAAATTAGGAACTAAAATGTGACAAAAAGGCTGATAATTATTCACTTTACTTCAATAAGGCCTACCTTTATTGACTATCGTATAACGTCGAACTTTTTCTGGCGCAATTTCACTCAGCCGTATTCAATCCGGCTAATCGTCCGACCGCCACAAAATATAACGACCCCGTTTTTGAACATCATCATCAGTTGTTATCGGCCCACTGCTGGACGTTGGCCTCTTTCAATGAACACCAAGACGACTGATCTCCTGCTACTCGTCGTCATCCCACCCGGTGAACGGTTCTTCGGAGTGACCAGCCTATTGCCACTTCAGTGAGCTTTATCATCGCGTGATATCGGATACTTTAGTTCCCCATCTTATGACTTCGTTACGAATTCTGTCGGACAGAGAAACACCCAACTTAGAATGTTGAATAGCCCGTTGAGCTACCGCAAACTTGCGGACCAGTCTTAAATTAAGAGATTGAAGACTTTTAGTCTTCAAATTTTTATTTAGCTATTTAGTAAAATGAATGTCACATACTTTGCTATCGCATTAGAATAGCTGTATTGTGGTGCACTTCAAACCTGCGACCTGGAACGGGAGTAAAGAAACGGTAAGGCTTGACAAAGTGAACAAAGTGTGGGGACTGAGGTCATATGGGATTGTGATCGTGATTGTAAAGTATTCGGCGTCAATGTGGCGCGACCACAGAAACAAGGAGATCTGAGTATGTCGCATGTTGTACAGTTGAGAAAGTTTGTAGGGGAAATCGACTAAGGAAAGGCTAGAAAACACATCTTCTAGTTGTAGAGATGGCCTTGTAACTTATACCGTTATACACGATTTTTTTGTTATCCTTAGAAATGAATATACTTTTTACTAACTTAAGCTGTGGCATTGAGGAAGTAAACTATAGACTACTGTTGGTGGTGGCGAAGTCACCGCAGCGGGATATTTCGCGCCTAGCTCTCATGTCATAAAATCTGTAGAGCCCGCCATGCCCGAATCAAGGACTTGGCAAAAAGTGAGTCCTTGCAGTAGCTTCACAACAGTCATGCTGTAAAAATTCTAATTAATGTTTCGGACATCATTGAACATGACACCTTATTCAATTCGTGGAGGTTATCTAGCTGTAATATATGTTCCACTACTGAAATCTCGGAGTTACAGAAGAAACTACAAATCATCGCAGCAGTAGAGAAATAGTTTTCATTGCGGGCGTGAAATGATAAAGAAAACGACTGATCCCGAATAAGGCAGGAAGGCCAATGGAAACAACTTTCGAGCTCAGGAGGTGCATTCGTAAGAGCAGCAACGGGGATTAGGTTACCAGGTATGAGCCGCGATATATCACAAGTCACGAAGCCGGTGGCGTCAAATTAAATATTTGTCTAAATGAAATGTATTTACGTTAATGGATTATACTCGTAGATCTGTGGCGGGCCATTTAGAGCGACGCTGCTCACAGCTCTGTCTGTCTGTTTGTGTTCGTGAGCACGTCTCAGGGTGATAGGTAAAGTAAGGCCGTTTCACGTTACTCATTTGCTAAGTTATTACACTGGAAGATGGATCGGAATTAGGGGCCATTTAAAGAGATTAACGGCCAGTTTCAAAGGTTCCTATTTTACCTAATACCTGATAATACACTGGGGACTTTGACCCTTGTAGATTATTAGGTACTTAGCTGCGAAATAAACTACAAACTTCGGTTCCACTGGTTCCGGGTAAAAGTAATTATTTAGAAGCATTTATCTGATAGTTGAGGTTTACGTATCGAACAGCTGGTCGACACTGCAACAGTGACAAGTAACGCCGGCCCTAAGTGTCGGTCGACGACGCCGTTATGTCGACGACGTAGATGACGTCGGACATAAAACACCAAGGGACCGACATAGGCTGATGATATTGATGATGAATGGTATACTCGTACAATTACTTATTTTTTTGGGAAAAGGAGCAGTAAGTATTTTGATGGCTACTAATAATGATAATTGTTAAAAAGCCCTTCCTTCTTAAATGAGCGACCGGCAAAGAATAAGCTGCACGAAGCGCAACAGCAACATTGTCACTTTGCGACGGTATCATGTCGCTGAGGGGCAGTCGCCGGTCCTACCCGCCGGCTGGTAAGAAGTTGGGGTTGCCATACTTGCATCCATGTAGAACACCTTGAGTACAGCGAGTTGCAACCGGCAGTCACGATTAGTCGAAATTACAAATACGACCATTAGATAGAAGAAAATTTGATCTCAAATAATCTGACTTTAATTCTGACAAAATTTTCATAAATTTTAAAAACTCACATTCATCGGGTACATATTTTTGTTTATATGACCAAGCAGATAAAGCGCACGGTCACAGATAAGCTGCACGCCGGCACCGCAGGAGATCCATCAGGCGCAGCGCTGACAGACTACCGTGCTCTCCGAGGCACGGAGGCATAAGAACTAGCACCACCCACTTCCTAATTACACATTTCGGTTTGACCCGGAAATCGAAGATCGGTGGTTGAACGCTTACGAGGCAATTGCGGCCGGGTCACAGAAGAGGAGGTGGATAATGTCATGCCCCGGCGACGGATGTCGCCCCTTGTGAGTTTTGAGAGACTGGCCGGTCGCCGAAGTCACCTGCAACAGATAGTGAGTGTCAGTATAGGCGGGGCGGCACCCGCGTGGGTTCGAATATTCGATTATCGAATACCCTTTCTATGTCAACGATAGAGCTTCGGAGAGCTGCGAACGGGCAGGTGCAGGCACAATATGAGGCAAAAATATTTCAATATATTTTTGCCTGCATATTGTATTACGATATATTTTTATAGTAAACGAGTGGAAGAAATCATGACATGTAGGCTGCACGGACAGACTGCAGCGCGCTGCTGCGCCTGCACCTGCGCGCTCGCAGCGCCCCGAAGTACGACGTAGCACGTACTAAATACATTCACATCCTGAGCACTATTTAGGTTTTCACTATTTAGGTAATCCCGGAGCTTATCTGCACCTCATACCTACACATACTTATAAGTGTCAAAGTCGTAATGTTATTTTAATGATAAAAATAATTCTTAAACAATTTTAGACTTGTAATACAAACAAAAACCGTACACTTCAAGAGCTATTTCTTTATACTACAGGGGGGCAAACGACATTTCGGAGTCGTTTAACGTGTACCGACGCCCATATACATACGCAATATTGTCATCCAGATGCGTTGCCCTCCATCC
>JAFELO010000009.1:390220-413054 GCA_017140195.1 Eumaeus atala | reverse complement strand
CTATTAAAGTAAACAGCACGAAACGCGACAGCGGGCTCTAAAAATAAAAACTAAATTATGATCACGGCTTCTAGCCGATTTGAAACGCAAATCGACCCCATCCGTCAGAGGGTGGGGGAGAAGGCCGGCCTCCTCTGACAAGCCAAACCGAAAGACGAGCTCAACTATCCTTATACACGTCCCGAAACATTAAACGGCATCGTGCGCGCGCCGTCTCACTAACGTGGGGAGGGGGACCGCTTCCCCCTTTTCGGTCCCAAAAATAATTACTATAGGGTAATGTCCACAAAAATTCCGGTCTGCATCTTCCCATCTGCGGGAAAGGAGGGGGGTCTGTCCCCCTATCGTCTACCTAAAACCTGAAGAAAAAATTCTTCGGTAAACAGTCGAACTGTTAAGGCTGGACAAGCGTCGCCAATCAGTAGTAGGTCCCTCCGAAAAAAAAAAATCGACAGCGGAGATGTCACTTTTCGGCAGCGGAGGTATACGAGTGAGAGGACCAGCCCTGGTCGTGCCGGTTATTAATTTTTTATCCTCCTGTGTCATACTGCTGTTGGAGTATTGTAAAAACTGAAACTCCGTAGTTGGCCATCTCTGCCGTCTTTTACTCAATAAATCTACGCCAAAAATACTTCAGCTTTTACAAAAAAAAGTAGCCACAGGCTGATAGACCATTACATAAATATTTTCTACGTACCTACTAAGATTTGATCTAAGACGACATAGTTTATAGGCAATAATAATTGTCATAAATTCAATGACAGTCCACAATTTATGACTTGTCAAATATGTCAAATGTGATAGTCCACAATTTATGACGTGATGAGTAAGGTAATATGCAGGTTGACCAGCTGACTCCAAGAACATTATTTTGGAGCACCCTGCTGATCTATGCGTGGATATGATAGGACTTCTATTTAAATGTACAAGAGATTTAATCAGATGCGGTTATATTGATTTTCGGCGGAATATTTCCAAGAGTAAACAGAAAAAGTACATGGACCTAATTTCTGCCGGTGGTACAGATGACTACGGGTATATTGAATTTGGGACGCAAACTGCAGTCCCTGACTAACTTCTGAAGTCCCGCACTACAAACTCACAAATTGACTTATTAATTTGTCAAATTGAAATCGAAACATTGCCCATACGTATTAACCTCCAAGAATCTATATTTTTTTTAATATAAAATTACTGATAAGGTGACGACTGCCTGTAAATAATTGCAAGATTGGTGTCTATGTAGATGTGACGTTACTTGATTATGCTCGTAATTGACTTGTTTTAAGTAAATTGTGAGCCTTGAAGGAGGCATGAAATTGTTTATGTGCAATCTTGATAATGCTGCTCCAGCACATGGGCCTTGCCTTTACGATAACAACTTTCAATAAGACGATAGTTATTTTCTCTTATAATGAAAAACATTCCTAATGTTCACACCTCGACGGAATTACTTTCGAAGTCGAAAACCAGAATTATCTGCGGGGCAAGTTTAACTTCCAGGGAGGATTCAATTTACTTTTTTATAGACTGACTATCAAATAATGTATCCCATTAACATCTGTTTGTGCAGATGCTAGCCATTTTTAATATTTATCACGTTGTATAAAAAAAGAATATCATTACTAAGAATATATATTTTATTTCATTAGTTATTTTATATTATACTTTACAATTTGAATGGGTTTATTTATTTGTAATATTCTTTTATTATTATATAGTGAGTGTTCCTTATAGCCACTGCCTTCCGTCTTACCTCCTGTGAACCTTAGTCCTCCGTCGCATGCCGATTGATGTCCACTTCAGTGCCCCTTACACTGCATCGCTGTGCAGATAGCACTGCGTAGCTGTTAACTTGTTGTTTATGGGTGATTTTTTTACTACCTTTTATTATTATTTTTTTATTTGTACGTCCTTTAGCATTATTATTTTGTTGCCTTCGTCTGTATTGCAATGGTGTAGGATTGCTGAATAAAGATATTTCTATTCTATTCTGTTATATTTTCATAACCATGACACACTGATACCTTTAGCACCAAACCTTTGTGCCAGCCAAAAAGCCAATAATTTGGTAAAAGAATAGTACCGTACAAGGTGCGACGAAGGGATATTAATTATCAGATCCATGTATACCGAGAGTCTAGGTAGAGCTGCGAAGCGGTTCCGCTGTAACCATCTGCTCTACGTTGTTTGCGCTCGCTAACAACGTGTAACGAGTTGTGTATATTTGCCGAACACAACTCGCTAAAGGCGTCATTCGAGCTCGGAGCGCGGTATATAAGTGAAACATGACGGCCCATAGACACATTCTGTCTGTGCTGCTGGTGCGCTGTGAAGGATGAGTAGCAAGTTGGTACTGTTGGTGCTCGCTGTGGCGTGCTCGGTGCGCTGTTCGCCGTTGGGTCAGGATAAAGGTAAGCTGTTCTATATTAACGTAACAGTGCAGCCTTACTAAACATAGATACTAGAGCAGGGGCGCATACATTGAAAAGACATTGGCCGGAGCGGTCGGTAGCGGGCCCCGCCTACATGAAACATTTCTCTTTTTCAATTTTCATGTGAGAATAACTTATCAGTGAACATTAAATATCAAACACATAGAGGCAGCCAGTTCTAGATGATTACGTTCTTAACGACAAGTGGCACTGGTCACCTGCAATAAAACATCTGAGTCATGACGGAGGCATCCGTAACGTTATAGCATTCGGTAGTTGTGCACATTCCGGTTCCTGAGATCAGCGCGTGTAAACAAATAATCTTCCGCTTTAGTATAACAGTCAATGCAAAATTTGTTATCACGATCGAGTACAACACACAAATAAACTTATCAAAATATTTGATAACCTTAAATACTAATGATCTATACAGCACACAGCACAGCACAGTTGTCTACTCTGTTTAAAAAATCTTAAAGTACTTCATTAGCAGCATGAACATTGTTACATCATCTATACGTAGGTATCTTCTACTGCAGCAGACTAGGAACAACAGAAGAATCTACACTTTGTAATCGAGTTTAAGTTCCTGTTCACTTCAGTTAATTTGTCCACACTTCGCCACAGGCCAGTTTCTATGAACACAAAGACGCGCGATTTTCTACTGCTCCCGGACTGGGATCCATCCCGCAGTCGCTTCGTCGACTTAAACGCCTCCACTCTAGACACCTCCTGCACTGCTGCTATCTGTTCCACCACCACCAGAGTATACCAGCTCATCGCTACTCCAGCGAGCTTATTCTTCGTCGAGCCTATTCGGATTCTTTAATCCTCTAACGGACGACCCTAGCGGAGAGAACCATTATCAAACTTTACCACATAAATGAATTTCCAGAATACACAGAGGAAAGCTCCGACCATCGGATGAGGAGGTTTGTAAACGCCGACATCACCGTGGGCGACTTCTCCAGCAGTCTCATCGACAAGATGAGAGTTAAGCGGAGGTAACTAACAACTTCTTTAAAGTAGGTCAAGAGTGAGACGAAGTCAACATCATCGAAGGTTTCGTACTAACACGAGGAGGAGCAAGACAACTTATAAAAAAGTTGTCAAAATTACATTTGGATTATATCTATAAGTTATAACTATAAGTTATAAGTAGGTACTTGTCGTGATCGTATGGCCACAATACGAGCGCACTCTGAAAGTGTTACTGAGATATCATTTTGTCCGTTTGCCGTCCCATCGGAATGTCAAAGTCAAAAAGCGTCAGGGTTTCATCATAGAATCTTATAATCTCATAATGAAAGTCAGAAACTCTAAGACCGCTCCTAATCCTGCCGACATTAGAGACGAGGTTTCACCTGTCGTCACTCGTCGTTGGTGTAGTTCTACTGATTATCCGCCGGAACCGAAGCACAGCCACAAACACTTATACATTACATATGACCAGCCTGCTCAGTGTTACAGCGAGAGCGAAGAGTATACAAACATATTTGTATCTCCCTCAGCTACGAGGACTGCGAGAGGTTGCAGCTGTGCCGGCTGCACGCTCGCTCGCAGAGGAACTTCTTGGCCGCCTTCGAGCTCTACTTCGTAAAGTAAGATCACACGTACGGGCGCCTTCAACGCACTCAGTCACACGTACTCAATATCAATATTCTTTCTATGCATTTGGTTACCTGTGACACAAGTTCCATCCGAAAAGTGTCAAAAATCTATCTCCAGCAGCCAAACAAATAAAGTATAGAAAGCCGCCGTAAACTAGAAATTTCTTAGTAAATATATCGCAAAATATGCGATCTGCTTAATCTGGCGGAATGACATTGGAACTAAAACAGTTGCACGTGCAACGTGTTTCAACAATTCAAACCCAATCCAGCTGCGGCAGGCGCGGACCAGTTCAGCTGCGGCAGGACTGCACTCTATAGTCTATTCCCTGCGTAACTATATCGGGTCTCCCAATATAGACAACTTAACCAATGAATGTTGTTCCAGCAGTGGGCACCGCTCCCTGCCCGGGGCCTCCTCGGGCCGGGGCACATTCTGCCGTCTGCCTCCACTATACGAGCACCGCATGTGTTCATAAGGACTGTGGAAGAAGGAGCAACGTTGTGCTTACAAATAGCTTTATCATTCTGAATAACTTTGATACAAATGAACGGAAAAGAGATTTAAGGACTCTTACTACAAATGAGGCATGTGGAGTTGAAAAGCCTTCTCATAACTACCGACATCCTAGCAATTGCTATACCGACGTGTTGCCCTCCTTCCGTATGGACCGCCAGAAACACACAAACCGCACAAGTCTTTGATTGCGACAGTATCTTACTTCATCAATAAGTTTGCCTATCTTCTTGCAGCAAAGAGAACGCGCGCCTGTGGGACCACCAGACGCACTCGGCCGGCGATTGTGCGCGGCGCTACTCGTGCTACAGATAGCAGCCACGCCCCTTCCGTCTGTACGGTTGACGAGTGCTGCCTAGTTCAACTATCTACGCTACAGTACACAACCTTCAATAGCTAGTCAGAGGAGTACCAATTCACACAGCTGCTCAGAATCAGAAAGCTGTAATTTGGTATTTATCAGCAGTGGCGCCGCCCGTAACAGTCTGTCGGACAGTGCCGCCACTCGCAGCCAGCAGTCCTTCTACACATCCACACTCCATAGTGGAACTTTCACGATTTGGCGCTACGAAGCACGACTTGAAGTCACCTGGCGGTGAACAAATCATTTTTGAAGTTATATTTCATTTGCTGCACTGACAGATACTAATGCAACTGTAAAATCGGACAACTAGTTGTAGGTTTTTAAGGAGGAGGAGCTCCATATGTGCGTACACTGTACAGTGTACGTACACTGTACTTACACTGGTTTATGTATAAATGTTAACACCGTCGAAGTAATTATGTATTAAAATAATATTTCAGATATTCATTATTGTAAATATCAGTTGGAAGTTTCAGCCCCGTACTGTTTACTGTATATTGTAGCGCAGATACCACAATTCTGTTTGTACACGTTCGTCCATGTGTGCGATATTAATTATGTAGTTATACCTAGTGCGCTAGTAGTTATATAAAACCCAATAAATAATTTGCAATCCTTCGCTGATCCTATTATTCGCCAATCCACGTATTGGCTATAAGAATGTTAAGAGTAACCGTTTATGATTTTTTTTTCTATACCAGGGTTTAGACTTATATAGAGCCTTTAGTGGAAAACTGACGTCCATAAACATTCGCTTTAGTGGAAAACATTCGTACAACAACAGGTTACGAAGATGTTTTCCCCGGTACCCCTGTCGAATTACACACAATACAGTCGAGAAGAGACGTCACGGGCGTCGGTCAGTTCCACGTGCGCATGCACTGCGTGCAGAAATAAAACAACAAGTCGACCGATCCACTTGTATTGACCGCACACACACATACACTACACCGTCACCCTCACACTGTTGTACCAATTACAAGTATATCACTAACTGAGGCCACACACACAGCGACACTCGCGCAAACTCACACATGCACGCATATTGTAAGGTGTATTGGAAAATAAATGCGCAAACTTGTAACTTGGCTGACAAATAGGACTTGTGCACGCACGCAGTTGCGCGAGCGAGTAGCTACGTGTGTGGCCATCACACAGATACACAAAGTTAACTCTTAACTATATTTGGAGTTACTCCTTTAAGAAACGATTTAAAATACGCGGATTGCTGCAATATGAGAAAACAAATCTTGATCCTTTCGCGTCTCACAGGTGACACGCGCAATTTCTGTACTAACACTTATGTAGGTATGTGAACCTCTAAGGAAATTGCTAAACGTTTAACGCTACAATGGCGAATGAGTCATTTACCTTTGTTGGATCATATACTATTTAGTTCAACTCTCGCTTATTATAGTTATATATGTTAAATCGATTTTACATAAATGTATAATAAATAAATTTTGAAGAACATGAAGAATAATAATCCCCTTCACAAGTACAATCACAGATAAAACACAACATAATATTATTGATAAATAAATTCATTAAACTACAATCATCTAAAATCAATTGAAATCATACAATAAAGAATTATTATTGTCTTGGGTGAAATGACAATGCAATTTCCTTCCTTCCGGAATTCTTATGTATAAATTTTATTTATTCAAGTATTAACATGAATTTCATAAAGAAGGGACAATATGCTCAATCAACTAAATTGCATTTGTCATAGCACAGGTCAAATATTGAGAGGTAACTTAGACTGGGCGAGGACTCCCCCAGCTCCCCTCTATCTCCTCTCGGCGTATTCCAGCCTCCAACGACGCCTTGTCGACAACACGGAATGTGGGTAATAAAAGTTAACATTGTATACTGGTCCTGTCTCGGTAGGTCTCGGCGTGAGGGTCCGAAACCTACGTACGACAATATGCAGATACACGCCCACAGCTGGTCGGAGCGGGGTTCTGCGGCCATGGCCATGTAGAGTTTTTTTTTTATTACTGACGTTACAGTATGCATGTGCCAGACTGATTTTGCACAAGTATAACGCCGCGTGCAGATATCGCAGCACCGCTTGGGGACGCGGATTAACGGTTTCAGATATATTTACGCGATAAATTGCTAAACTATTCGCCTCACTACTACCCCCACCCCGGTCACTTTGCTTGCTGTTCACGCTTGTTTGTCCTCTACTTCTTACGCGGTTTCTTAACGCCGCGCGCCGCGAGCGCGGGCAGGCTGGCCCCGCCGAGTGCTATGAGCTTCGCCAGACGCTCGCGCTGCCAGGCGCACACCGCCAGCGCCGCCAGCAGCAGCTGCAGCATCAACGAGCCCGGGCGCAACTCTTGCCCAGGGCTCTTCAACTGAAACACCCAAAGTATATTGATGTATCCCCTGGCCCATTGGAGGGTAAAGCATCCTGCATAACAAATATGCGTATGTTTATGGGATTACAACACAACTAGTGTTTACATTAAAATTATACATTTATTACGGCCGGGTCGTATACCAAATTATGCAAAGATTATCACTTTCCAGCCACATCTCAGGGAACTTATTCATGGCACATAACTGACCCCATCTGTTAGACGAAATAAGCTAATAATTTAATCAATTATTTATTTATGATTTCATTTATTCCTTTATTTATTCATTCATTTGTTTTGCATCATCTGATGATGATCAGTCACTCGCAACTTCAGAGGTTTCGCAGACACATCGCCCGCCTTCGCGTGGACGCACAGGACCTGAAAACCTATCCACATGACAATACTTGAGCGACGGTCGCTATCCGCCCTGCAAAATTGTTTATAAGTGACGGTGTTAAAGTCATGTCACTCCGGAAATATCGCACGCCGCAGCTGGTTTCATAAGGACGTGCGCGCAATGAAACACTATTAGTCTTCCGATGGCTCCGAGTACACTTCTACATAATTCTGTCAAAAGTGGCGAGATGGCTTTACCTGCGGCTCGTAATGTATCCGGAAGTGCTTGTAGCACCCGTCCGACACGAAGTGATGGACCTGCTCCTCGCGTTGCGCGCCGCGCGGTCCGGAGCCCTCCAGCGTCAGCACGTAGGGCTTGTCGTCGGCGGGCAGGCGCGGCAGCTGCACCAGCACGCCGGGGTTGTGCGACCCCGGGGACTCCAGGCGTGCGCTAAGCAGCGGCGCTCCGCCCTCGGGCGTCAGAGTCAACTTGAGCGTGCGGTAATCGGCGGTGGGGGCGAACACCAGCACGCTGCCGTCGGTAGCGCGCTGCTGCTGGTACACCACCAGCTGCAGGTCCGTCACGTCCGCGCCCTTCACCTGTAAAGCGACACGCGCTCTGAATTCGGCGCATCTGTGGTGATGTGTCAGGACTATACGCGGACGCCAGGCACTATTTAAAAAAAACGTAGTTAATTAATATGTACTGGGTGCCGGCAACAGAAAGAACTGAGTGCCATGCCTATGGATGTCTAACATGCGCGCAGAAGTATTCGTGTCACTCATCAGTATGTCACGTTTACACTAACACAGTTTCAAGGTTATGATTTAGATATCAGTAGTCAACTATCATTGTTAATACATGATGATATATTTCTAAAACAATGTGTTAATGCGTAATTAAAAAGCGACAGCAAAGCGAATAATATATTAATTAATAATTATTATTGTAAGCTGAGAGGTGTGAGCTGTAATTCATATTTTTATTAGTTAATTTGTAGTTCTTGTTATTAAAAAAATATTCGTGTACAACGCCATCTTACAGAAAGGCGTAGTTACCGAATATCATCCGACTTGTGGTTTAAGGTACATTGTTATAAAGATTTGTGGAACACACCGGTGTATAACTCTTACAGCCTGCCGTCTACGCTAGGCACCGCCCACTCCTCCATAGCGCTAGCCCCCGCCCACTTTACCACTGTCGGCAGCAGCGCACTTGCGCCGCCCGCGCTTGCGTCTACAGTACGTACCTCCACAGGTGGCGGCGCACGAGCGAGCTCGAGCCCGGCCAGCTCAGGTACGGTGGAGTCCTTCAGCTGCAAGCTGTACACACAGTTAGGCTGCAGACCGCGGATCCTACGACAATAGGAATCGTCTTTGTTATTCAATTTGTAAAAATATATAATAATAATTACTTATTTATTTAATCATTTTTGTACACTGATTACACAATTAACAAATCCTTTATTATAAAATAATTGTACAAAGGCGCTGCTTATTCAATGGAGGAATTTCTTCCCGTAGTTTTGCTACCGGAAAATATGCATGACATAAGCAATATCAGTATTAGTTACATCATATGTATTTACTACAGATACCAGATAACATATAAAGACAAATAATAACAATGATAAATCAATAAACATAATAATATCATACTTATAGTGGATATATACACATATTATATACACACATGAAATAAATACCAATTACATTATACATAAAATAAAACATTAAAGGAAAAACATACACAGTAATATTTATAGACTTCAATCAATTTATTTAACTTTAATTTAAGTTTGATTAATTTAAGATTCTCTTAACCTCTTCCTAAATAGTGCTAGTGTCCTGCAATCGCGAATTTGATAAGGAAGGAAGGTCCAGTCTTGCTGAGTACATGGTAAAGGAGTAGGCAGAAAGTGTGTTCGATGGACATGTGCAGGTGCACGTGTCTGTGATCTACCTGGAGTCTTGAGAATGAGAAAACGAAAAGTGTGTACGTAGATAAGAAGGAGAATTGGCACTGAAAAGGATTTTAAAGAGAAAGCACAGAATTCGGAAATGTCTACGATTGTTACTATTTTAATAAATTCTGTTAGTCTAAAAAAAGTCTAAAAAATAAAGTCTGTAGGGTTAAAGAGAATATGGAAGTTTATTAAACTTTAGAATACATTTATTCAATTAGTCTTTCCACATTCACAATCCAGGACAGACTTAAAGTAGTACAAGAACAACGATGGGATTAATACACTATTTGATATTGATTAGTAATAGTGAGGGTATGAAGTCTTTCTTATCTGGTAGTTGTCCGAGACTCTCGGTTGCAACTTGGATGGTCCTTTATATTTATAACTATTCCTCCCAGATTGTTCTTCAATCCTCATAGCCCATATTTGAAGAATCAGATCTTCATATTAAGTCTCAATTTAATAAGCAGAAAGAAAAAAATGTTATAAGGAGTAGAGCTCCCTTTTTATGAAATATTCATTCGTGCATTGTGACATGAAGATGTATGTTCCCGGCGGTATATAAAAAACTATTTCATCATCATTTGGTGATGGCGGACAGCATCAGCCATCACAAAAATATCAGCACCTCCACATCGCCCTAAGGAAAAGGGTGACATTTCTTCAACACAGAGAACAGCCTTACAGTCAAAGATGACAGATATACTTTTTTATAAAATGTTTAAGTTTCAAAACATAATTGTTACACGATGGCGGATGGGTAACCATTGCAATTACGCTGATAAGTAACATGATCATATTTCTTAAGGTCTGTGTGCAGTAAGTTCTCGGTGGCGTCGGGATGACAAATATCGGCGTAACCTATAATCGGCGGGACGCAAGAGAAATTTTAGTACTATTATATTGGCTGGCAGTGCTGCGATATCCAGCAGACTACGTGGGCTGTCTTTAATCAGAGCCTTCGGCTTTGATGGATTTACAGTAATTCCAAAAGATTTAGTCCACTCGACAATACGACATAAATCATCGTTAATAAGGACGATAATCATCGTTAAGCTGAGCTTGCATCTGGTAACAAGAAGTGGGGATAAATTTACAAGGTTGTGCCAGTTGGAATAGGATATGTTGACCTGTACACGAGGTGAGCGGTCCCGAATGTAAGAGTTGAACCAGTATTTCTGTAATCTAGAAGAATTGTAAGAAATTTATTTTCCATCGCCAGACGGATGTCATCAGTGACATTGGCAGTGCCAGAAGTAATGCCATGGCATGTACAGAACCCAAAATGTTAAGAATTAGGGAGGTTGTAAGTGCAGTGGAAAGAGGAGTTGCTTATGAACAATGTGTTCAGAAATTTCGATAAGATAGGCGGTATAGATGTAGGACGGAAATTACTTAAAGAGGATGGATTATTAACTTTACGCAGATAATAACGTTTCGCATTTTCCGGGCCCGTGGCTTTCCACGGTCTAGAAAACAGGAAACGTAACTAATTGCCTATTCTATGCCTGACGACAGTGAACAGTCACAAATGTGGGCAAGAACTGAACGTAGGAACGGAAGAATTCGTTTAATCATTTTGAGACATAAATTATCCAAATAAACTGCTGGGATGAAATTAATTGAACTGCCACTAAAAACTAAAAAGTAGTAAAAGTAAGTAAAAAGTACACTTAAAAGAACAAGTAAAAATTGACAAATGCGGTGGGTGTCCTAGAGTTGTACCTTTGCCATTAAGACAACTTGTAGGAGGCTGAGAAAAGCAATTATTAAGGTCGTGTAAGTCAAAATCATTGCGTGGCAGTATGTAGACTCACGCATGCCGAATATAAGAAATTTCCTGACATCGGCAGCCTAGCGACCATGTACGGACACATGAAAGTACTGACGCTTGGCATTTCGGCATACATTATTACAGCGATTACGCAATTTTTTATAATTAAGCTGTTAATTTCAGAAGGATATCGCTTGAATTTTCTTTTGGCTTTTGATGGCATTGGTTCTCCAAGGTGCATAATTGTGTCTTACGTTTAAAAAAACTTTAATGCAGCGTAATAATCATAGATTTAGAATTTTTCTATTAAAAATTCTAAATCTATTATTATCGATATAAAAGAAAAATGTTAATAGAAATTTTCTATTAACATTTTTGTTTTATATCCATACAATCCCTTACATCAGCCCAATCCATATTTTTAACCTCACTTGCCAATGGTTTCACATCAGTTATCTTATAACTACGTAAGGAGATAGTTTGGTGTCTACGTTTTGGGGACCGCATTCGATAAGAAGGGAAAGCTAATTCGTGGTAAGCAAAAGAGGTAGCAAGTTATCCGTGAGTAACAATGTTACTAGTCTTCTAATATACTACAATATTAAATAACGACACCATCTTTAAATCCTGTAGAGGAGGAACTCAGTTAGGGAAGTGATGATTGGTGGAAGTAGGTAGGGTGTGAGGATGGAATGAGGATACTATAGAGCGTGGCTTACGAGCACGAAAATTATTTCTTAATAAACAAGTGTTAAACTAACCCATTATTAGAACGTTTTAATGGGAACTACAGTCACTTTCAAAGCCATCAAAATAGTCCATGTTAAGAATAGCAATTTATTTTGATGTAAAGAATTTTGATTGAGATTGAGATTTGTCAACTATCTTATGGTTAATATCGGATCGAAGGTAAATTGCAATTTACCTTGCCACTCCTATCTTTGCGTATACGTGCGTATTCTGGAACCGTATATCGCGTAGACGGAAGAGAAGGTTTTAAGAATTACTCTGAAATCAAAACTACAATTGTACAAAGGCGCTCGGCAATCCCGAGTTAGTCTGGTTAGCTTCGAAAATCGAATCGCGGCAAAGCTTTTCATAACTGTTTTATACACCCACATAGCTGGTTATATTACGGGTCGGTAATAAAACACAGGACAAACATAATGTCGACGCTATTAAATGATGTCAAGTGTGATATGCACAACAATAAACTTATTACGATAGCTATGGAATACTGACGTGACTTGGTCATTCAAATTAAGGGGGAAAGAAAAGAAAGAAGAAAATCTATTTGCGCTGATAAGACTATAAAACTGCTGGGCGAAGAGCAACACATAAAACTGTCATTTAAATCGTCTAAGGCATTCTATCCATGTAACTCTGAAACTGTTATGGGCGTGCTTCTTAGTGGTGTCTTAGCATTCTACACCACATGTCTGAGCTCAAGAGCAGAGAACCTGACAAGAAGAGGTCTGGGCTTAGCTTGTGATGAATCTTGAATGTCGTAGAAAAAGAGGAGATTTCTTCTTTTTATTATTTCATATATGTATACCTATTGCAAGTGTTTCCATCTGTGATTTAACATTACACAAAAAAAGTGCCAAATTAATGTTTTAAATTCACAAAATTCTTTAGATAGTGCAGTAACATCTGGATCTGGTGGTGTTGAGATCTCTGTAACCTACAGCAGCTTATTTTTGTACCCTTGCATATGGGTCTCAAACATCTTGGCTATATGAGAGAGTTTGTGAAACTTTATGGGAGAATTTATATTATAATGAGTAGAGGTGAGTTCCGTCAACACTTAGCGCACAATTTTATAATAAAAATGAAGTTGTATTACTGCCACCCAGATGAAAGAAAACTCATCAGGAAATAGAAACTTTTCACGTAGTAGCTATAAGCAAATTACTTCATGTTTGTGTTACCTTATTCGTGACTTGTGACCAATAAATAGTCAATGAAAAGCAACTTAAACGTCATATCTAAAGACACCATATTTTATTATACGTCAAAATAGATTTTTATTTATCAAGAGTAATATATATTTGTCTCTGACGCTTCATGATACAAACGTGGAAATACTTAAACAGAAGTAACTAATATTGTCTAGCTAGACTTAGATGTTTATGTGCTCTGGTGCAATCATTGTCACCGCCATCATCAGCAGCCGGAGGACGTCAACTGCTTGACATGGCTGGTTGCTTGACATATTCCATGTTCCGAATTAACCTTCGCATGTGTATGTGCCATTCATCCGCCCTTTCCTTTCTTTGTATGTCTACATAAACCTAAGAGGACATTAAATTTTTGTGTAGACCCCAAGCCCACGCATCGGAGCCTTTTTCACGACTACCGACGCCCATGAATATCCACATAATTACTATGCCGACACGTTGCCCTTAGTGCTGGAGTAGACTGTACAAACACCTGTGTACTGCAACGTGTTTTTGTACCAGAGAACAAATGATAATGTTCCGCAGCTGAACTGAGATCACAATTGTCCTGTATATGCACGTACAAGTGTAAACCTTCGGGTAATTTTAGTAACTTGTGACACGTCATCTGAGACCATCCGTAACCATGCTCACGGATGGTCTCAGATGACGTGCCTCGGAAACGTAGGGTGTTTTTTTAAACTAATAATTAAATAAATCGCGATAAAATCCGTTAAAATAAATATATATATACCTGTTACTATTTTAGTGTGGTAGCCGCATTTTTGCCGATATTTTAGATAAGATTGGTATAATGAGGGACACAATTGAAATGATTTTGAAGCTACAATAAAATATAATACGGGAAATGTTCAACTGATCATTTAGAACAAATCTGGATTGTGTTTGTAGGATTTGATAATAAGAGACGCCTTGTATATCTATTTAAGTTATACGTGGTGCCGGGAGCGTGCTGCTCACCTGAAATATCCGCGCTCGTCCGTCGTGGCGTCCTGCGCGGCGCACGCGTCGTCCGCGGGCAGCGCGCGCAGCCCCGCCCCCGACAGCCCGGCGCCACCCAGTGACACCACCTGGCCCAGCGCCGACCACGCCACGCGCGTGCCGCTACCGCACACATCATACAATCAATAATTTATCCTCAATATTACTTCGTAGTAACAACAAAAAAATGACAAGTAAACACATTTAATGGCCGACGTTATTGTCATAAGATGCAAGGATTAAGTGACAATAATGAAAAGACAGAATTCCCAAAACGTGCCCTGCGACGCCACAACAAGTGCACAGAGGCACCGCCAGGCTCTTAGAGACCTCACTCATCACATTTATCTACTTGCTTGTATACATTATTATAAAAAGGTCAGCAAAATCTTTGTATTTTTAGTATAAAGTAGTATAGCCCCGCAGGGCGAGAACAAACACTCAACTAGTAAATGCACCACAGACTAAACTACAACAACTAACTAAAGCGGAACGTCAGAACTAGACATAAAATAAATTGAGCGTAATTATTGTGACGAGAAGTAAGGTACTTGAACATATTCACTTGTACACATCATCAATAGGCTCTAACAGTTCATTTCCCATGTACCTAGTATAAAAAGGGGCTTACTTTTTTAATTTGTTATAAAATGCTTTTCAGTATACAATTTAATCCTTTTCATTTGTAGATATGATATGTAGGGCGATTATCATAAACCAATTTAACAAGTGGAAGGTAACAGTTTGTCCCTGCGAATCTACGAATACGACGCCCTAAAACTTAATCCTTACGCAATGGTCGACGTCTCTCAGTTCAGCGAGCGTGGGCGCTCGGCAGTCCCGAGTTAGTCTGGTTAGCTTCGAAAATCGAATCGCGGCAAAGCTTTTCATAACTGTTTTATACACCCACATAGCTGGTTATATTACGGGTCGGTAATAAAACACAGGACAAACATTATGATGTATGGTGTAACGTTTTGGTGTAGGACTCACCGGAACTGCAGCTTCATGTGCTCGCCCGCAGGCAGATCGCGGATGGCGTGCGGCGGTTCAAAGCGATACTCCTTCATGTTGGGCTTCACGTAATACTGCGCCGCCGCCAGCGCAATCAGCCGCACGCGCCCGAAAGCGTCCGCCACCGCGTTTCGCCGGAAGTCGCCGCCGCTGGCGGACACCACCGCGCCCTGCCACAGGTGCACACACTCATCTACACGTTAACTCGAATTAATAGTGGCTAGTGCCGCGGGTTTTTGCGGAATCGCTGTATATTGGGATGAATTGTGGGAGGTTTAATAGTGAAGTGGTGTATATACCTCTAGCGGTTTCTCATCGGCACGATCCACAAGCTCGACGAGTATCTCCGCCAGCTTCTCTGCCGCGATGTCCCCGCTGTCCTGCCGCTCGCCGAACGAGTACGATTCCTTCTCCGCACGCACGCTGTAGCGGCGGCTCGCGTCCAGCGGGCCGAACTCGTAGCGTCCGTCCGCGCCCGTCACGTGCACTAGCTTCATGTTGTCTGAGGATACACAACGATCCTGAATTGACTGTTCCCGTGTCTTGCCAGAGATATGACATATAAAAACAGATATAACATAAAAAATACACGCGACAAATGTACCAGCTTATAGGGCAGCTGAGGCGAAAGATGTTAACTACATATATACCAGCAGAGGTTACACTAACTGCCGCTTACAGTGCAGCACGTACCTGCTGTGAGTGTGAGGGTGACACCCTCCACGGGCGGAGTGACACGACCGCGCACGTACAGAGCGCGCGCGGCTCGCAGCGTCAGCGCCGCCGGTTGGCACGCACCCGCGCCGCGTACGCGCCCAGCACCAGCCGGGAACACTAGCTCGGGCGACTGTGCCGAAACCTCCGCTACCGAACCCTGTACACACAAACATACTAACATTACACTACTCTAAAAAGTGGACTGTATATGTAAGTTGGTATATAAAACCAAGTACAATTAATTAATTATGTATATTTTGCTGTAATAAACCTAGTTCAGTAAGAAACCTAGTGCCATTCGAACCTATTTAGATTTATATTTAACCTCTCACCTCAGCCAGATATAGCGTGTGTTCGTACACGAATTCGTCACCCCGATGCACGGGGGTCAGGGTGACGGTGTCGGCGTGGCCGTCGACGGTGACCAACAGCTGTAGGCGGGAGACAGCAAGCGGAGACGTCACCGTCACCACCGCCGCGTGCGCTTCCGCAACAAACGACGCCAACTGCAATTCGTCGCAGTGACCTTTATTATTCAGTATTATGTGCAATTTGTAAGTCAAAATAATTATTACTACTGCCCGTAAGGTTTTTTAATAGAATAACAAACATATGCAAACTATCGCATTTATTATATCAGTAAGAGTTATATACGGACAACATGTTTATAAATGGATATGTTAACACGCGAAAAAAAGCCTATCCTTTTTTTTTTAAACTATGTGAATAGACGAATTTTAAAATTGATACAGTTGTAGACTAAATGATGATAATGTGCAGAAAACTAATATATTAATATAATATCCATTACATTTTATTATTTTAATGAAACCAAACTTTACGCACACTACGGCACGCACACAATGCCTTCTATCTAAATATACACAAATCGTGCCAGTGGCAATCACTTATAACACGTATGACATTTAGTTTTTATTAAATACCTATTTTTATAGGTTTTTATAACTGGGATAGAATTTCGCTCTCTTGGCGATCACTAGTAATTGTAGGTAATTATAATAACGAGAACTTCTTGACTACACAGTGTTATACTAAACACAAGCTGGGCTTATCAACAATAGGGGTTGTATACGCGTGGCGAGCTCAAGCTGCCGCTCAAGGCTGGGCTGTGTACATGTGTGTGTGTGCGCGTGCGCGTGCGCATGCGTGCGTGCGTGCGTGCGTGCGTGCGTCTGTGTGTATGTGTGTGTTTGTGTGTGTATGTGTGTGTGTGTGTGTGTGTGTGTGTGTGTGTGTGTGTGTGTGTGTACTCACGGGTGCATCGCCGCCACGCTGCGTCATGTCGACGATGACGCTGGACGGACGCATGAGGTGGCAGCCGCGCGGCGTCAGCTTGTAGCTCGCAGCGGCTGGCAGACAGCGAGTGGAGTCTCCGCTAGGCAGCGTCAACGTGCCACGACCCAAGTCGCTCTCGTAGTCCACCTGGAGTTTATATATTGTTTATACAGTGCAATTGAGTATAATGAGAGAACTTACACGTTGTATCCATCGTTCATGTGATGAGCAATCGATCGGATTGAGTTTAGTTTCAGAATATTGTGACTGGTGGGGAGAAAGTGCGACCATTCACCATGAGTAGTTATAGTACTGTCAGTACCTCCGTGTCGTGCGACAGTCGTAGTCGCAGCAGCAGCCCGCGCGGCTCGAAGTCCGGCAGCGGCGGCATGTCGTGCTGCGCGGCCACATTGAGCCGCGGCTCACGCCAGCACACGCGAGCGGACACTACTGCCACCTCCACACTACCAGGCGCCACCTCCGAGAACGAGTACTGCTCGTCTGTGGAGCGGTGAATACAACACGTTAAATTAGCTATGCAGTAGTCGGGTAGGCGGGTATCTACTCGCAGGGTGGATCACAGTATAGACACTCTTTACGAGAGCAACTGCTGCCATACGCAAACTGGACTCAATTTGCTTCGAGCTGCGGAAACCAGCAAGACTTCGACATAAATAAAAACTGTCAAATAAGAAATAAAAACTATAAAACCTATCAAGGAACTGTCAGCATGCTTTAAAATAACAGTCCCTGCGGTTCCTGTTCCTTACTTTCCTCGCTCACCGCTACCAGTGAGCGAAGTTCCAGTGACGTAAACTACGTAGCACGTGTTTGACGTGAACCCATATCAATATAACACGCCATTGTCTACAGCGGTAACACAATAAATTGTATTTACATAGACAAGTATCTACTTTTATTTAAGCCGTTGTCATTGGCAACTACCATTAATTATTTTCACTTCAACATGTAAGGGTACCAGTGAGCGCCGCGGTGCGGGGCGGACCGGAGTACGTTCCGTCGGCGGCGAGCGGACGCAGCGTCACGCGCACGTCTTCGCAGTGCGCGTCACAGCGCACTCGCCCACGCACGGTTACGCGTACCATAGAGAACGACACGCCACCTTCTGGCCCACGCCCCACCGACACCTGGCGCCACTCCGGGTAGAACCTGTAGATATACGCCATTAGGTGACGCAGAGTTAACAAATTTTGTTTTATCGTCTAAGGAATACTTTAAAAACCCTGACGCATGCAATATGTTTGCCCTAAAAGTAGTTTATGGCTGATGGCACAGTTCAAGAAGAACTAAAAATTGACACACCAATGTGGACATGTCTATAGTATAACTTTAAAAAAAATTGATGGTGTACATTAACGTATGTTATATTCAAAATATTTGTACCTGCAATTTACTTCCCATGAATTTGATGCTACTAATATGACTTACATCATTCCATCAAAACCATGAAGAATAAAATACAAAGAAACTGTTACAGAGCTCCTGATTAAGTCACAGGCAAGGTTATTTATATTAAATAAGGCCTGACTCACTGTAGCCCATCCCTCTGCTCTTGTTCCGACACGTCCACCTTCACAGAGTAAAGGCCCGGAGAGAGGAAAGTACACCAAGTACCTGAAAACATTTTCTTTGTTATGTTAATAAATTCACAATAGTAATACTTTTCTCTAATGAAACTCGAAAATTGCATTTACTCACTTGTTGAAAATTCCAATATCTACTAGAGGTATCAGTTGTTGAATAGGGCTGACAATAAAGACAGAGAAGGGATGGCATAGGCCGTCTTGAAGAACAGAGAAGGTAGATGTGAAAACAGTACTATTTTTGCCTGTCTAATTTCGCATGAGCAGAGACTAACCAAAATGAGAGACAGGGAGTGTACTTTTTATTGTACATTTGCTGTCTCTTTCGACTGCGGCAGCTGTGATTTATGCTTCCCTTCTCTATGTATATTAATTAACTCCATGCACGCTGTGACTAGGCACATGTGACTCACCGCCGTCCGCAGAGTGTAGCGCGGCGGAGGGCGGTCTCTACGGCGCGGGGCCGACTACAGCACCCGCAACAGTGGCTCAGCACATGTGACTCACCGTCGTCCGCAGTATGTAGTGTGGCGGAGGGTGGTCGCTGCGGCGCGACGTGCACGCTGACGGTGCGGCGTGCGGGTGGAGATAGCTCTCCGCACACTCGCCAGCGAGCAACCACTGCGCTCGCCGCCCCCGCGCCGCTTGACGACACCTGAAGCTGCAGATGGTCTACCTCGCACTGCTCTATAGGATACAAAGAGTATTATTGAAGTAAAATTTCTATACGCACGCTTACTTGGAGTGAAGCTGGTGAATGGGTTACATGAGCGTTACAAAAATTGTGATCGGGCTAGCACTCTCGTATTTTACTCGTTACGAGAGAGTTCGTACGTAAGACGTTTCACTCGGAAATTATGGGCACTGTATATTTAATCGACTCACCATACCTTTTATCAAAGATTAAACTAAATATTCCAACACAATCTAAGAGAAAAAAAAGCATATATTCTGTATGCTCCTCGCATCTCAACAAATTATAGAAAAAAATCATTTTTTATAAGATCGGTTAAATCATTGAACGACCTTGACGACAAGGTCGTTCAATGCTTTAGCCATCTCTCAACCTTTTCTCTCTTGTTCGATTGTTTTTACTTTTGTTAATTTTGTTCCCGAATTACTATTACTATTAATTTTGTTAAATATGTAATGGAAAACTCTGTTCCTAACTAAACCACACGTTAAAAAAAGAACACGCAAACGAGTCTAAAAATGTTATAACGTGTAATGGGTGTCTTGTAGCCTCCGTAGTTTATAAGTTCGTTACTTAAAACAATGTGTAAAAAAAAATAAACAAAGTAAAATATCTTAAATTCAAATAATTACCTGTACACTAGTTTGAATTATACATACCATGTTTAAAGCTCAGGTTGTATGTTCCCGGTTTAAGGCCCTTCAATGGAAACTGTCCCGCCTTGTCAGTTGTTGCCACGGGCTCTCCTGCCACCAGCACTTGCACACCAGATACCCCACTGCCGCCAGGCGAGGTCAGAACTGACCCAACTATATTGAACCCTGTTACCTGCAAGTATATCTCGGTGCAGATCATTGACAAGGCGATGGTAAATGTCTTAAAGCAACTAACTTATGTATATAGACGAACTATGTATATACTTTTCAGGGTTCCATACACATAGGGTAAAAACGGAACGGAACGAAAGACTTTGCTGTCCACCTGTCACCTGTCTGTCCATATGTGACCACGTTGTATCTCATGAACAGTGCTGGCTGTTGTTGCTGAAATGTTCACAGATGATATATTCCTGTTGCCGCTATAACAATAAATACTAAAAAATAGAATAAAATAACAATTTAAGCGGGTCACACGCAATAAACACGTTATGCTCTGTGTGGCACTTACTTCAAAAGCACTCCGGATGTACAAACTGTCATGCTGTACGTTGAACTGCACAACATCAGGCTTTATGTTATACGAGGCAGTAGCCTGGCCGGGAGGCTTGGCAAGTGCCAGTAGCTTGTAGTCACCAGCCGGCACAAGACCAAAAGCAAACTCTCCGGAAGCATCTGTCACTGCGTAACAAATAGGAGCGTCAGGAACCCCTTGTAACAGTGCTGTCTTGCAACCCTCGACTCTAAACTTGGGGTTTTCCTGTAACAACATACTGTACATTAGTATCCAATATTCAGTATGTATCAAGTGTCCATGCTTGCTGACATGTGAGTACGTTTATAATGATACTGTAAAGTAAGCTATACTGATATGAAACAAAATATATGACATTTAAATTTGCCATGTCTGATATTTTCCTACATATACTACACAAAAGAAAATAAGGGCCAATAAGATTTTTTCATGTATCATGAAAGTAATAAAGACATTAACTTGTTTAACTTATGTAACTACAAATTAATGTTATTGATTATAATATTTGTTGTTGTTAAAATAAAGATAATGATCTTTATTGTTCTTTTTATGTTCATAATGAAATTGGTCATTTTGAATGAAAAACGAACAAAAGAAATCACCAGAAAAAGATAAACTACTGTTCTTGTCACTTTTGTTTCTTCCTTTTAATAACGAGTATGTCCTCCTCTCTTAGCAATACAATCCAGAAGCCCGTATGCATACTCTGGATTAAATTCCTCACGTTTTCATCTGGAATCTCCTCCCAAGCATCTTTTAAAGCGTCAATCAGCTGCTATTGGTTGTAGACCCCTTGCTCATTCTCTCTAACTCTTCGTTACAATTGGTCCCACAATTGCCCGATCGGATTTAAATCCGGACTGTTAGTTGGCCATGGTATACCTCAATATGAGACCCTTCTAGGACAGTTTGGGTTGATCGACCTGTTTGTGCACGGGCATTATCTTGCATCAGGATGAATCCAGGCCCCACTCGCTGTGCAAACGGGATCACTTGAGGCCTGATGACGTCCTCGATGTAACGTTCTGCAGTTACGGTACCCGAATTTAAAATGGTGAGCTCGGTTTTACCATTTAAACTATTCCCACCCCAAACCATTGCGTGGGGACCACGGAAGCGGTCAAGTTCGTGAATGCAGGACTCCGAAAACCGCTCGCCGCACTACAACACGCCGATCATCATTAAGAAATTTTACTTTACACTCGTCTGTAAAAAGCACCTCGCCCCACTGATTTTCCCCCAGTTCAAATACTGACGGGAGAATCTTAATCGGTTTACACGTTGAACCCTCCTCAGAAGAATTCGAACTACTCGTCGACTTAACGTTTGCTGGTCTTCGTGCAATCGATTACGTATAGTTTGATCACTGACCGGGTACCCGTCGTCAGCCGTCAGAGGTGTTGCAACTTAGGGGCCGCTACTGTTCGATCACGACGAGCACCTAGTTGGTTGTACCGATCCTCATGAGTCGTTGTTATGTAAATTCCACCTGAACCTGGTCTCCTGGCCCTGCATACATTTTGGACAGCTCTTCGAGAAAAACCCAACTGCAAACCCACATAACGCTGAGAACGTCCTTCTTGAATCATAGTTATGGCTCTGGTTGCTGTAATTGTATCCATGTGCCTTCGTACTGGTGGCATGATTAACGCGAGATGATCAATGAATCAATTAAAATTGAAAAGTAATACTTTTTTCCTAAAGTAACCGAAACAAGTTAAGAAGACAATCAAAGAAAAACATAAGAATAACATCAAATTTTTTTTTCTCAAAATTATGGCCAATACTTTCAAATTAGAAACACAAACATAAAATAAAAAAGGCATAAAAGAGATCAAATACCAAAGAGTTCGTAATATGAATATAGTAGTACTTATCAGTTACTTTCTGTTTACTAAATTGCACTTAAATGTAATTAAAGTAGTGACCCTTATTTTGTTTTGAGTAGTATATAATATTAATGCTGACAATATGTTAGTCTAGCCATGTGATAAGTACTAT
>JAFELO010000009.1:307278-384828 GCA_017140195.1 Eumaeus atala | reverse complement strand
CAGAAATAAATAATAAAATTTAAATAAAATAAATACTTAAGGGATATAGAAAAAACATATTTTTAAGTTATACTTCCTTTGGCGCGTTAGGGAAAAGTGATGAAGGTAATTTTTTACGATGCGCAAGCATACCATCACGCAAAACCGACACCCTGAAGGGAGCGGTAGTCAATGCAAAATTTACCAACAAGGTAAAAGTAAGGACATCTATGTATGTTTGCGTGAGAACTGACAACTTTAATCACAATATTTATTTATTCAAGTATTTCCGAATAAAACTATCAATGTTTTAATTTTTTTTTCTATTTTTAGCGTCGTTCATTCTACAAACGTGGAGTTAGAGCGATGTTTCGCATCATCATTTTAATTCATCATTTTTTATCTTGTTACCACAAAGAAGTATAACTTCTAACGCGTGTACATAAGTACACACTTTTTTTTACTCCATTTTAATGATGATGATAAAGGAGGCACACAGCGGTGCTCTTGGGGAAGCGCAAACGGCGCTAAGAGGTACTGTCATTCTTTGCCTGGGGCCCCGTTGCATTAACTCGCGCGCAAGCCGTAGGTACATATTTGTATATATTTCTGGTACATATGATGGTAACTGTACGGAGCGCATCTTACGGGAGCCAAACTCGCACTTGGCCGCTTTTTTCTTATTATAGTAATTTTCAATCAACACGAAACGCGACGTCATGCTGGCTGTCACTTTACTGCTGTCGTGCCGGCCCAATTCAGCTGTAATGCATCACGCACTACCACTTACTAAATTGTAAACTTCACCGTATTTACCCCATACGGACAATTTAACAGACCAAAATATATGTTAAATACTCAACACTCCCGTTCTCTATATGTTAGTATATTATACATACGTACACAAGTGAGTGATATAAGTCCTGTCGAGGAAATTTTAACACTACGTTCGAATAAAACACTTTCTCTTTCGAACACAATTAGTTGAAGGTAAATAAAGCACGAATTCGGAACTAATCAAAGCTGCGTGCGTTAACTAGTCACAACAATTGAACTAAGACGGAACACAAAAATTGGAACTATATTTTTTAGACGACCGGTCAGTCCGCGTGTTACGCCAGTGGTCGCGGGTTCGAATCCCGTCTAGGTCATGGATGTTTAAATATGTATTTCTATAATAAATTTACAACAAGAATATTAAATATATTTCCATTGTTTAGTATCTGTAACACAAGTCCTAAAGGTGCTTAGCACGGGGCTAGGATAACAGTGTGACAAGTCCACTGATAATATTATTTATTTATGTTGAATAAGAAAATCGCAATATAGAACCTCAGACATGGCCTTGCATTTATAGATATCACTACCTTCTATAAAGATACTTGGCCACCTTTTACAGGATGTATGAATATGTATAAAAGTAAAAAGATTTTTTTGACAAATTACCTATTTTTAAGCATGTTCATGATCATTATCCAGTACTGAACGCCAATACAATTCATATTGTATACAACACAAAGACAAACTTTTTTTTGAACAGTAGGAAATTGTCCTATATAGCCAACAAATGAAAATATTGCTTATTGGCATAGTAAACTTCAGCAAATTTAGTGTCATTCTTTTTAGAAAATATGGTCACCAAGTTCCTTCCATTTAGAACTATACTCAAAAGCAATAGCAATAAAACATCTGTAATAAATGTGTGTAGTATATTTTTGTGGCAAAAAAGTCACAATGTTTGTACAAAGTACCCTTTTATTATAATACAAATTAAAAAAAACTTAATATTATATTCACTATTGTTTATTGACTCCTGCAAAATTTATGTAGCCACAGCAGTTTTGGTTTTATTTTGAATTGGAAGGAACAATTTAAATTCGGCAGGTAACTCGTCCTCTGAATATAATCTATCAGAAAAGTATACTCTTCGAATACGACAATTTGCATGTATCTGTACTCTTAAAGTTTCAACATAATTGGTACCATAAGCTCTTCTTGTAAAGTCGGCTAGATTAAACTGTATTTGGTTCCAGCCTTCATCCAGGCGCATAGGCATAGTGCAGACAAACGGTTTTACTCTAGTTGTTGATTGATAATTACTTGCTCGAAATCTTCTTCGTACATTTTTATCATCCAGTACCTACAAGTATATCTTTATTTAATATTAAACATAATTTATTAAATATAAACGTGGAATATAAGTCTTTCAGTATTACAGGTAAACCAAGCAGTCTTCATCTTTTTTGGACTACCAAAGCACATAAAAAAAATAACATAATCATTATCCAGATTTGCTGCCTTCCGCCTCTTCCCCCTCGGTAGGCCACCAGAAACTCAATTTGAACAATTTATGGTATTTATAACATAAATTTCTTAGGATTAAGGTTTACAACACAAGTAACAGATGTTTAGGTGTGTGACTTTAAAATAACTATGAGTGCAACGAAATACAAATCTGAAAAATCGAAATAGCGTGTATTACCATTTATCTGAAAGATAACCTCAAATACTAATTACCTGAACTTCAAAGGTGAAGTACTTTTTGAGGTTCTTTATAATCATAACCAAGAAGGGTAGCTTGATACCTAACGTTTTCTTTGGGTCCGCTGGGCATGTTATGTATGTGGTGCTGACATTCGTTCCAACTATTTCTAGCACCAAACTCTGTATATCGTTATCAGTTATTCTTTTTATGTGCCCATTTCTTACTTTCTTGTCCCAAATTTGTAGCGGCTTACTGCCTATACTGTAAAGAATTGAAAGGAAACCCGACTGGAACGTGTTCTTAAACATTTCTTTTTGCTTATGTATTAGGCGTTATATGAACTTACATTTCCTATCTGCTTCTAAAGTATGTTTAATCAATAAAAATAAATCTTTACCGCTCGCATTACAAATTGACAGATTGACAGAAAACACAAAAATTTTAAACACGGCCATTGGCCGTGATTTGCTACTGCATCAACACAGGGTTACTATGACAACAGATTTTTTAAAACTTCTGCTTCTAACGTTTTGCTCTTTCTAACAACGAAATTAATAAAAAATAGAAAAGACTTCACTTGTTTATTATACACTGATTTATTCATCGTTTTACCCATATGCAATTAGACGAAACGTCATGCTGGATCAATTTGTAATTTTTTTTTTTGTGATGCTTTATTCCACTTTATGCCATCTAAAAGTATTGTACGTCTAGACTGTCACGACTACTAATGCCTGAAATGTGTACTTTTAAGGTAGTAATTATTATTATTAAATTTACAGTCACAAATAAAACACTGATGGGTCATGATAATGATGTCACTCTTTTAGTTTTATACGCCTAATGTCTAAACTTCTCAGTACTACCTCCATGTTCGTACGGTCCGAAAAAATAGATCTATACAATGTCCGTACTTACCACTCACCGAAGTTAACTTTAATTTTGACATTGACATTTGACAGTACACGCGAATTAAACGATGCATTGTGATTTGTATTTTGTGTATGTGTGGTGCTTAAATTTATTTTCTGTACAGCCTATTAAAATGAAGTAATTTTGATAGTTTGCTTTTAATTTTAATATAATGATTAAAGTCTTTTATAATTTCACCGTTTAACAATAACATACCGAAAATGACTGAAAATTCATCAAAAAGGTAAGAATGTGCATCGTTGTAATTTTCAGAACTATCGGTTTTTTTATGTTTATGGACAATTTAATATTTACCTGAGCTTTACGTATCCTGAAATTGCCAAAAATCGTCCTAACGTACTGATGTCGATGGATCTACGATGGTAGATTATTTTAATCGTCCAAATGTCTTTTCTAACGATTTATGTTAAGTTGTTTTTTTGCACTAATTTTATGTCACTAGTAATATATGCTTTATTTATTTATAAAATACGAAATCAATAAAATATTTCTCAAAAATATTCAATATTCGAAGCGATTTCGTAAATGACATAAATGTTTTTTTTATTGACAGTCCACAGACGGTATTTTTAGCCGCTAGTTTTTATATTGGATATTAATGCCCAGTTATAAAAATCTTGTTTAGTCCTTGATAAAAATAAAAAAAATGAATTACGGCAAACCATCGAATACAAATAATAATAATATATAATAGAATTTGTAAAAATACTGTTAGATTTTATTTGCGATTTCTAAGTGTAGGGGGAAACGAGAAATCGGAGACATTGTTATTGTTTTCATGCCAATATGCTGCTCTCTAGTCGGTATCCACTTCAACACACAAACAATCTATTAACCCAAAAATTTTGTCTATGTTCAATTAAAATGTTATTATCCCTGCTTTTGCATTACTTCAGGATTTTTCTTATAACCCACATACCAAAGGGGGTACATTATTGAATCATAGGTGTTACATGATAAAACCTACAGAGATATCTAAACCACGAGTCAGAATTATATTATTAAAGTACCCAAGAACAACACATCTTTATGCCAGTGAGGTAGGCAAAGGTGACAGAAAGCCAGACATTGTATATTTAAAGGCCTATTATTAATTTTATTTCAAAAGATGAAAGATCATCTATCTGTAATTCTTTTTTATTTATTTTCCAACAATATGCTCATGAATAACCAACCTATTAATTGCTTTATACAACAAGCTGTATGTAACCATTGTAGAATTATGGAGTACTATGTTATTAATAGAATAGAACAGCCAAGGAATGTGTGTGTGAAATCTGTACTATATATTTTTAATCAGTGTACATTGCTACTCAATACTAAGCTATTTCACGGTTTCTCCAGTGCATCAGACTTCTTAAAGCTTATTTTAGTGGTATTTCTCATTGAGATTTTTATTAAAATACCGGTCTAGTGTGATATGTTCTAGTGAAATAAAAAAATATTACATTTAAATTTGGACACTGTCGTTTTTACAGGATCGCTCGTTGTGTTTTCTCCTTTTGGCACTAATACCACTGTGATTACATGACACAAAGTCGGTATCAAGCAAAATGCAACTTTTAAAATTCTCTATACAGTTGGTATTAGTCAAATGTTTTATTTCTTTCTCTGTCACAAACAGTACCTATTAATAGCATTGGGCTATTAATAGGTACTGTTTCTGACAGAGAAAGAACTAGCTGGCCACATAGTGTTTGTATATAAAAGGGTGTCAAATCTGTAAGAGAACTCAAAGAAATCCTGTCCAAAATCAAGATTTTGTCTCAGGAAATTAAGATAACACCTGGGACATGGGAAAACTTTAAGAGATGTGTTGATGACTTATTACTTGCAGCCTGTAAGAAACACACTGGTCATTTCTTAAATTATTGATGGGCAAGGTGATAAAATCGAAACACTACAGAAGTGGTACGCAAAGGGAGACCCCAGAAATATGTTGTCTATGGGTGATAATTTTTTAAAAAAGTGAGCAACATTTTAATAAACAAAGTGACTGTATTTATGCTTAAAGCTCCAGGGAAGCTTCCCAATTAGTGCAATGTGGGCATTATCTTACTTCAGTGATGGTTTGGTGGGGTGTTAGCTATTAACGAAAGAGCAATATTTTTGTGAAAAAGGTTATTGAAACATTACCACAAGTGTATGAAGATACTACACTTGAGTAGGTAGTTAAGACCTTAATAATATCATGTACAATAACCAAATGTGTCACTCCACGAAGACTCAGCGCCAGGCCATAAACCACGGCCCACTCAGTCTAGATTGGAAGTGTATGTCTCGGATATCATCAGACCTCAATACTGGAAGTCGTCTAGTTCCGATATTAATCCGCGAAAGAGTGTGTGCTTCCATTGAGAACTGGCCTTAGTGAGTGTGTAGTGTGTCACCTGCAGGCTGTAAGTGTATTTTGTTATAGGAAATTTATCCAATGTCATTTAATATTATTATCATTTCATGAACAAGCTGCAAGTAAACACATGATATTTTGATTATGGTTTAAGTGTAAATGTTATGTAAAATGTATCCTAGTCAAGACATGAATGATGTATATGAACTTATCATCAGGATGTCCAAATCTTTTTAACATCTTATGAAATACTAGCAGTCCGTCTCGGCGTCGCACGGATGTTTCACGAAACATGACGAAAATTCATTGATTTACAAAAGTATAAGTACTAATTTCGGCCTCGTAAACATTACACATTACAATGATATCAAATCAAATTTATGAGAGGGCAATGTCTGTCGGGACAGCTAGATGTTAATAATTTCTGCAGCTACACAAGGATTTATTTTGGTATTGTTTTCATGGTAACATTTTTCATAATGACGTTATAGAAAATGTTATGTAGCCTATGCTCTTCACTGATAATGTAGAATTCTAATGTTTTATTTTTCAAATCGGTGGTTCAAAGTAGTGTGGAAGCCTATTCAATGCAAACAAACAAACAATCAAATGTTTTCTCTTCATAATATTAGCATAGAAAATTCTTTCAAGACTATTTTATTTGAGGCAATCCATAAAAGTGTTTAAACCCAAATAGCATAAAAAAGTGCAAAAAGGGCAACCTCGGCAAGCCCCGTGCTTAAAAGCGCCGCCACCTTTTGCTCTTTTATCCCCTTTTTATAAGAGGGGTACAAAGAGCGGTACCTCCTCCTGCCCTTTTGTCCCCTCTTCTTATAGGAGGGATACTAGGAGCCGCCGTATCCTCGGTTCAATTGGCTTCGCCCAAGCTGTCTCGGATCACCCCAGGCTACTGAGCCCCACCGCCACGACAAGGCTTGGACCATGGTGGGGGACTTATCACACCTCGTTAGCCTAGCCCAATGCAAAGTAGCGCAAGGACATGTGTTACGGAAACATATTTACTATATTTTTATAAATATAGCAAATTTTATATTTTCTAAGATTTTTATTATAGAAATACATATAATACATATATAAACATCATCCATGACCTAGGCGGGATTCGGCCCCGCGACCTTTGTTGTAACACGCGGTCTAACCGCCACGTCAGCAACTGAGCCAGCCGTGGTACGTTGTAGTATTTGGAGCAACCGTATCATAGCTCAGCATGGTCTCGTAACTCCTTATCGTGGGTCAAAGTTCGAAACCTTCATTTTTTGCCGAATTGTGCTTGCTATAATTAAATTGTTGCTAGTTTAAAATTACACAACTAATCGATTTTTCTATCTTACATTTTACTAATAGAACATTTTCCAATCTGGTGAGTATACCTATTTTACTACACAAAAATGTAGAAAAGTTCGTCCTTTTAAATAGCTCGCTGTGAATGTACAACGCGAACTCTTCACGTGACTCCAAAACCGCGTAATATTGTCTAGCGCCTGTACTGTTTTTGCAAATGCAGTATTTTGCTACACAAAATATATGGCGTAATATGGAAATCCACAACTCATCACGAAAGTGTAACGCAAAATGTATAGGCGGCTCCAAAACCATGTCAGATGAAATAAAAGCTTATAAGGAACTAGCGCCCTTACTCATTGAATTCCGTTCACTGGGGGTCCAGGGGCTCAAGACATTTTCAGTTCGCAGCTCATGTTTTGTTTTACTATTTTTTACACTTTGCCAACTAGTAATGACAACTCACTGTTTACCCCTGGTATCAAAAACGTAGCGCTTATTGTCAGCCGCTAAGGCGCTGGGACGTGATTAAATGCGGACATCCTCGTCGGTTCCATGAGTATTGTTTAGACAATAACTTGTCACCATTGTTCACTTGTTACTAGCATCAGCATATCAATTGACACTGATATCGATTGGGCTGTATGTTGTAGCTAGTTAGCCAATGATTTGTATCATTGCCAATGATACAAATCATTGGCTAACAAGAATGTGTGCTGCAGTAGTTTGCCCGCGTATTGATCGCCTTAGGACAGTCGTAAAACAGCAAACAATTTTTATTAAAATATATATTACTCGTATTAAAAAAATAACGTGCGTCGTCTCCTTAAGTTACCGGGAGTATGCCCTTCTTGCCTTTGTTACGTGCCTTTGTTCACGCCTCTATGACTATGTTAAGCGATGTGACCTGTAGGGTGGCCGATCATCTTTCCTCTTCTGTTCTCTAAACTTATTTTAAATTTTTAATACTAAAAACTGCAAGCGATATAGTAACAAGTAGCGCATGAAAAGGAACTGCGTAGTAAATTACAAGACGGCAATATGTTAGGAAAGCGAAAAGAGAGCAGTCGCGGTAAGCAGGACAGGTCACGCCCGAGCGACGACCTGCTGGCGTGCTCCGCGCACTGTTGTACTCTGTACCTACTAGGGCCTTGCGTCTACGCCGTCACGCCAGCTAGTGGCAGAACCATACAGACAATATTATTTCTATGGGCAGAAATGTGAACTTTTGGGGTAATAATATTAAAAATAGTAACCTAGTATCTAGGTATGTACTCTGTCTCATTGTCATCCTAGGCTCGCGATTTGGCCAGTAAAGTGCTGCCTGTATATTTCGCGGACGGTCTCTGTACTAGTGACGTGGCTACTTGTTATATTTCTGCGTACGGTGTGTGCGTCGAGCTAGCTTAGCAGGTTCAGTGCATGTATAACTTAGGTCACTATGCATTAAAGTACACCGTTGGCAACAATATCGTAACTAAACATTTTTTACACAGGTTAAAGATCAAGGGTTTACTTTGGAAGTTTGTATGAGGTAGTACAATAGATGCTTTGAAACCGAGATGGCGCGAAATTAGCGGCACTTGTCGCTCAGGTAACTTGACGTGATAACTGTGCTCCAGGTTTTGTGTAGTTTCTGGGAAAAAGTTAAGTAAGTAGTTTGAATGGTGTGAACGGCAACATGGTCAACCTTGTAGAAGTAATTACGCGAAATGAAAAGAAAAGGAATCAATTGAGAGGGCCGATGTCTAGACAGGCCGGTACAAGCTGACTGGGCTGTAAAGTAGTAAGCTAAGAAAATTGTGAGTATATATGTAGGTTGTAGGAGAAGTGTTACATCTGCTCCGGGTTAAAAGTTCACTTTAAAACGAATTGTGAAAACGATGGAAGTGAGAGGCGGCTGCAAAAAGTCTGGCAAATTAAGCATGAAATGTTTTTAAAGAATAATTAATTAATCACACTAGAGTTTATACAATTACTCACACTAGAGTTTATACAATTACTCACACTAGAGTTTATACAATTACTCACACTAGAATTTATACAATTACTCACACTAGAGTCTATACAATTACTCACACTAGAGTCTATACAATTACTCACACTAGAGTCTATACAATTACTTTCTGTAGTGCCACTGATCGGACACTAATTGTTAGTGCGTGGACTGTATGATGTTCAGCGTCGTCTAAGTCTACGGAGCTGCGCCCCTCTGCATCGCGCATCCTAAGCGCAATAGCCGTATATTGTTCATATTAAAAAATAATTTTATGTTAGGTAATCCTCATGGGCGGCCTGAGATCCAAGTTGGTTATGGAGAGTTGAAGGCTATTGCGGAAGCGGATCCATCCCAAACCACGTCCGAGTTGACTGCGATGTTAGTTATAAAACTTAAAAAAAAAAAAGATTAAATGGCTTGAAATGTGGTTACCTCACGAATTGACTGAAGCAAACCTGCAAACGCGCGTCGACTGCTGCGTTACATTACTACACCGGCACAACGATGAAGGTATTTTAAACCGAACACCTGCGACGAAAAATTGATTCTTTACGATAATCGGAATTCAATATATTATAATGAAAAATATTCCACTTTTTGTTCCTCCCACACAAAACGCCAATTTCATATGTGGGGGACCGAATATTACTATTTATTAAAAATTGTGATCTTTATGTGTGCCAAGTTTTAACAAAATCTCTTCACGTGTTTTGTGTGAAAGGATTAGAAAAAATACATACAACGTTTGGCATCCAAATTCGATAGTAATACTAGCTGACCTTAACACTTAGTGATGAAAAGTAAATAGTTGCCGACTCTCAAACCTACTGAATATGCATATAAAATTTAGTAAAAATCGGTAAAGCCGTTTCGAAGGGGTAACATTGTGACACGAGAATTTTATACTCGTATATATATAAATAGAATATAAGATAGTAAAGCTGAAGAATTTGTTTCTTTGAAAGAATTTATCTGTGAACTTATCACACGTTAGCCTAGTATCGTGCCTAGTACTTAAGGGCTTGTGTTACAGGTACTACACAAGGCAAACATACCTAATATCCTTTTTAATTTAAGAAATTTTATATAATTAAGATTTTTATTACAGACAAAATAAAAATAAGTAAGTACTTTCACGTATTAGATAACAATTCTTTATTTATGAGAACACACTGCACAATACAAGGAAGCTTCATACATAGTACACACACAAAAATCTAGACAAACATTAATTACTTTTAATGATATTATTAATAATACATACATAAACATAAAGGACCTAGGTGAGACTGGAACCCGCGACCTCTGGTGTGACGCGCGGACCAACCACCAACAACTGAGCCAGCCGGTCGTCATGTTTGCGTGTAGTCTCCACTTCCGCGGTTACGCGGGAGCAACCGCGGGGCGCTGCTAGTTTACATTATTTGTATTAGGAAACTCATGGTGGGTGTGTGTGGGACGATCGAGGGCATTGAGCTCAATGATGATGATGAGAGACCTGCGCTGCGGCCGATGACACACGCGCCCACAATGTAACCTTTACACAACGAGTTTTACTCTCTTTGCAAATCCACGCTTTATTTCATTACTGTGATTTGTATTGTGCATGTGTGTGTTCGTGTATGTGCACGTAAACGGAACTATTGACAGACTGGTGGTAGTGTTCATTGACACTACCACCAGCTGCTACAATAGAGGGCAAAGACAAAAGAGATTAAGATTTAGGGGGCATCGCATCTGATTAACCAATTAGCCATTAGTCGCCAGAACAGCGTGTGAACGACCTACTGGTAGCCTAACACTAGTACTAGTCGGGTGTGTCTCGCGTTCTGTTTAGGAGATGTTGCCCGATACTAGCGCAAACGGCGACGGGAATATCTAAAAGAATTAAGCCGGTCTTCCTCTCGCTCACGTCACGCACGTAAAGTGACAGATACGCTGTCGCATTTCGTGAGGTTTGTGAGCATTGCGTGGCACACTGGAGGAGAGGGCTGAAGGAGGCAATACGTTTACATAACAATCGTGCGGATATTTATGGATTTCAGTTTCACCCCCGTTATCGTTTGCCCCCCGTAGCCTACGTCGTCATCTATATATACAATGATAATTAATGAAAACACCTTTTTATTCAAAGTGTTATTGAAATGAAATTGTTTCATTCAAAACAGGATTCCTACAGATCTCACTGGGTACTCACAAACCGTACGAAACGCGACACCGTGGGTGTCACTTTTCGGCGGTATTATGTGAGCTCCTACCTACCTCTAACCCCGGTCCTGCCGGCCCAATTCCGCTGTAATGCAGTATGGCACTACCTCCTACTTAATCAGTGACATACTTTATTAAATAGGGGCAGCGGCAGGACCGAATGTAAATGTAGTGCTCTGTATTACAGGCGAAGTCCTCGTGAGAAGCCGCTATGTAGGTTAACGCTGAATCGCCGTGGCTGGCATGCAGTAGAAAGGTCATCGTGTCGATGTATCTAAGTCGTATTTATAGACGGACCGACACGTCTATTTATACATATATTGGGAGCCACCCACCCGTCTCGTCACATTTTTCGGTTTTTAACCTCCGCCGCACGCCGCCGCTCGACAACTGCTCGTGTTATGTGGATCTATTCAGGTACATTAAATATAACACGAGGGAGAAGTGCAGTTTATATGAATATGTTAACCATAGAGATCTCAACATGGACTTAGCGAACGATGGATGCGAGCTGCTGAAGATTCATTGAGTACGGCCTATGGCCAGCGGTTGAGAGACAGAGACTGATGATGATGATGAAAGACTTTCTTTCTTAATCAAGAGGCCGCAAATGTGTAAGAGCCTTTAGAAATCCACCGACACCCGTAAAGTTACGCCGACGTTTTGCCCTCCCGCCTTCCTCCAGTTCAATGGGCAACCGGAAACTCAAAAACCGCATGAAATGTGACAGCATAACTGTCATATGGCACAAAATTCTATTTCTACTGCATCGTAGCAGAACACTACCTCGTGTAAAGGTAACATAAGCGAATTATAAAAGTCTTAATAAGTTGTTGGCCATACGTGGGCGTTAACGCCCAATTCAATTCCGGCATTCATTTGGCAATGTGTGTCGGTAACACTCACTCATTTCGGCCGTACGCCGTGGCCGAAATGAGTGAATGTTACCCGGTAGCGATTGTGACTGCAGCCAATGATCGCGCATGATCGACATTGCCTAGCAACGACACCCGCTCGGTAGGTGCAGGCGGGAGGCGGGGGGGGGGGCACTGAAGTAATTACTGAATATAAAGGAAAACACGCGTTTGATGATCCACGCACGTGTCCTAATCCCGTACGGGCTGAATGACGGCCAGGAACTGACCGATCTGGAGGGACTGAAGGGACTTCAAAATATTTGTCTTGTCACGAATTTGCGAGTCAATTATTCACCCCGTTTGGCATGAGCCGATATAACTCTAATATCGGGATGCATCTTCCCACCTGCGGGTCGATCCTTCTTTCGACGTGAAATCTAGTCTCGTCTAGTCATCCCTATTGACACTATGAAGCTGTGTTGGGCTTCCCTTCGCTACCTCTACAGAGGTTCAAGTCCGTCAAAAAACACCGCGCCTCAACAGGTGTCTCTGACTTTATTCTACTGATGTTGACTGATGATGACAGATGTTTGTGCCTCGTAAGCTGAATACAAGTAGTATTTGTGAATAACGTACCGCCTAAGTAATATGCGGCTGGACATCAAAAGTCTAGGACATGCTCGTTTGCTCTCCTTGCAATAAAAATGTTCATGTACCAACCCCGTGCCCTGGGTTCGTACGTGTACCCCTTCAGTGAGTCCGTAATTCTCTGCATCAGACTATACAAGATATTGTAGTGGATATTGCCAGTGCCATGTTTAGACGCGAGCTCGGGCAGGAACTGCAGGGCTCAACGACCTCTGGCACATTTGAATCACCTCCGTGAGAACTGAGGTACACGCGAAACAAACGGGTTCCGTGTCAGCGCGCAGCGGCCAACGTATATATGTACTACCGACCGCAGATCATCATTTCTTAAGTTTATGCGAATGTTACGCATAAAAAAGATCGGACATTGTCACGGTTGAATTAATGAACCTAGTCCTTAAGATTTCGCTACGGGTTTCGGCCCGAGGTATAAAATTTGTGTAAAATCGTGTGAAACGCTGATCGAGCGTAACGTTTTACCCTACTTACGTCACGTACATCGCGTATACTACTCTTGAACACCTTTCACTTCAGAATCATGTTCGTATTTAAGGAGTCAACTAAAGTAAGCACGCGCTATTGGCACAGCAGTGAAGTGACCCGGCCGGACCAGCGCGGTTCCACTCCAATAAAACTACTTTTACGAATTTTATCGCGGTTTATTTAATTATTTAACTACCCCGACGTTTCAGAAGCTTTACAGCAACCATGGCCACGGGTGGACTGAATTGACAGATGTCCTGATGTTATAAGTTTTTTTAAAGTACTCGAAAAATTATAAGTCTAGTTGTTCCGGTTGACGCACGCAAACAGTGCTTATTATATCTTGCTGTCTTGAGGTGTGTTTATGTTTACTTTTTGATTTGATTATGTTAACCACTGGGTCCCAAGCTGAGGGAGGAACCCGGCCATCTTCTCTAGTGAAATTTGGACGTTTTTGATTTCATTAGCCTCACGGATCATCCTTGGAAGGAATCGGTGTTCCCTGGTGAGGATTTGCGCTGTATCAAATGTAATGTAATGGCAGGGGCCAACTTCAGCATGTTCACAGACCGCAGATTCTGTAACACGTCGGTGTTTCATATCGGCTATATGTTCTTTAACGCCGGTTTTCATAGATTTTTAGTTTGTCCTATATAACAGAGTCCACAGTCACAATCAAGCATGTACACTCTTGCACCTTGAAGGGGGATATGGCATTACTGATAGTAACAACTGACTAACCCTCCTTGGCGGCTTAAAATATGTTTTTATTGAAGCTCGCTTGACAATATACCCAATTTTATCAGTCACCCCTTTTAAATATTTTCACTCGGCTTCTGTGGAGCAGACGGGGAACCCGAAGCCTTTGTCTCGCAGAACTTGCTTGACATGTTGAAGTTCGGTATCCGGGTGTTGCTTGTCAGAGATGCTTATCTGTATGGGTATGTTTTGTGACACACACAGTGTTGAACAGTGTGACCTGAGATGGTGTTGGGACTGCGGATGATCAAAACATATAAGAAAGCTACAGAGGGAGCACGAGGCATCTGTGACAAACAACACCTGGATACCGAACTTCAACATGTCAAGCAAGTTCTGCGAGAAAACAACCTTCGGGTTCTCCGTCGGCTACACAGAGGCCGAGTGAAACAAAGCACCGTTGAATAAAAACTTATTTTAGGCTGCCAAAGAAAGTTAGTCAGTTCTTACCATCAGTGAAATGCCATATCCCTCTGCAAGATGCAGGAGTGTACAAGCTTTATTGTGACTGTGGACTCTCTTATATAGGGAAAACTAAAAGATGTATAAAAACTCGCGTTAAAGAACATGTAGCTCATGTGAAACACCGACATGTTACAAAATCTGCGGTCCGTGAGGCTGATCCAAGCTGAAGTTGGCCCCTGCCGTTACATTAGATTTGATAAGGCGCAAATCCTCATTACAGAACACCGACTCCTGCCAAGGATGATCCGTAAGGCTATTGAAATTAAAAAACATCCAAATTGCACTAGACTAGATGGCTCGGTTCTTCTCTCGGCTTGGGACCCAGTGTTACACATAATCGAATCAAAAAGTAAACAAACACACCTCAAGATATAACAAGCACTGTTTGCGTGCGTCAATCGGAACAAATAAAATTTTAATTCTTCGGGTACTTTTGGAAAACTTATAACATCAGGACATCTGTCATCTCAGTCCACCCGTGACCGTGGTCGCTGTAAAGCTTCTGAAACGTCGGACCAGTTAAATAATTAAATAAATCGCGATAAAATCCGTAAAAGTAGCATTATTGTAATATACTGAAAGTTATTGTGCCTGTGCCATGTCTCGTAGGGTCTCGCACCACCACAATACACACTTTCAATGAAAGTTTTTATACCTTTTGCTTGTTTAGGAAAAATGAAACAGCACGTAGTCGGTCAACCTGTCTCGTTTAAAACGAGACTTTACGTCTTCGTAACGGAGCTCGAAAACTTGTTTGAGCCCCTTTGCCTTCCTGTACACTTGCCTTTTACATTTTATTGTCCTTAAAAGTAACATTAACACATATCAAGTGTAACCGGTCAGGTGCAATGGGGAATTCCCTAGACAGACAAGCCCGCGATCGAGTCTCTAGTGTTGCCCGGCGGCGACAGGTATTGTATATATATTTTGGGTCCTTCGACGAATTTAATCTTGTAGAAAATAAGAGGAGTAAGATGTATGCCATAGCTGTCGTGTGTATGGCTGCTGGGCACCGCGCTTCGACAAGGCTTGACAGATAGTAACTAAGTCAGCCGGGCGTGTCTGTAGATTTGCCTGCGCGCGTGTCTGTCTAATGAATCTTCCGTATAAATGTAGGCGCTTTATCGCTAGGAGATCAAGGAACAGGCGATTTGTTGAGTAGGCCACTTGGGATTTATTTTACAGGAATGGGACTTGTGTGATAGCTAAAAAGCCTTTGGAAACCTGCGTATAACATCGCCCGCCTAAAGTGAGCTGCATCTAAAATCGGATCTGTCAGCAACAGGGCACCATTCCACCTGAACGAGTCCACAGAAGTGGTGCACACAACATAAGCGGTGGCAGTATTCTATGTATGTTGAGTAACGTCCTAGCACTAAAGTACTAGACACTTGCCCAACCCGCACATGTAGCTACTGGATTCGTAATGCCTGTTTATTTACAAGCACAGTAAAACACTTCCGAACGGTTTGAGAACATTATGCAATCACGGAATTTGGTCCAAAGCTGAAATTATGCGATGCGTTTGAAGTTCGCTGACTAATGAAGTCCCGGATGCAAGTGGAGACTAAAAATATGAAGTCCACATGTTGTCGCCTCGTGGCGAGAGGCGTGAGGCAGTCTCGCGAGGAACTCCGCGGAGAGAGGGCGCATGTCGATCCCTCCCCCTCTTGATTGTCACTTACGTAAACAATAAGTAAATCGAGAGGGCAGTGCGATCCGACCTAGCTTAATGTTAGCCTGTTTTTACTCGGGACGTCAATTGAATAAGTGCAGCCCAGGTCAGGCTACTTGCGCGGTTGTTTATGGGCGCCGGTGTTGATGCAAAAGACTCTTGCTTACTGGAATCGTTTTCTGAGGATGAGATTGTTTGACAAGTTTGTGTGGACCGCGTCAGTCTCGGTGAACTGTGTGATGTATACCGGACTTTCTTCGTTTCTGAATAGACGCAGTGTTCGGTAAGGATTCAGTGCGGCCGTGGCTCGTGCGGTTCAGTTTGCAGCGTGACAACGTTCAGCGTTGTACCGAGGCGTGTGTGTGGCGATGTCCTCATGGATGCTGAGGGCAGATTGATATTCTGGAAGGGTGGTTTCTGGGAAGGGGGCGCTCCCACCCTCGACTGTAACACATGCAAGAAGCGGCGTGCAGATAGAATGTCGGCTAACGATCGTCCGCCGGGGTGAGTTAGCCGCTGACTTTGTTTCGCCGATCAGGTCTCATTCTAGAGTTTGGACGTTGAACTATCCTGGGTTGTGAACTTATCAATTTGAATTTAAGCATACACTAACACAGCCGTTGAGAACATAGAAATGTTAGTATTAACATGCGCACATACATACATACGCCCGAACAACATTACTCGCCAACTGTAGTATGTCCATCTGTAAGTAACAGAGTGAGAACTGGCACTCAAAATGTAATTTTTCAAGGAACTATATAATTAGGAATCCATACACTGTAGGCTGAGGGATGGAGATCAGAGGTACGTGGAGACTGCACATTATAGCGCTACTGTCACCAGGCACCACTAATTATAGATTTCCTGTTACGATGTTTTTCCTCGTTGCGTTTTTCGCGCTGCGAACTACACCGGGGTGCTTGTGCAATTATCAACAGTAAACAATTATTATGATAGGCGTACCATGTTGATTTGTAATGGAATAAGACTGCAAAATAGCAAAAACATATGGATCTCACGTGGAAAGGAAAACTAAATATTGATAATGATTATGATGAGTTTTCTATCTTTTAATAGCTAAATGAAAGAAATTAAACGTAGAAGTTATACGTCATGAGTTTCCTTTCAAAATTTTAGCTATACGTACAGATCTACGTAGGACGACTGAAGGCCCACCGATACACGGTCACGTATCTCTATAAACAAACATTGAATTTATATTGTTTTTGTCAATTAATTGTTAAATAAATTTAATGAAACAGTTGGCCAGTTTCAACGGCTACCAGCAGTAGAGAACAGTAGCCGACCTAGTCCTAGCTCGAAGTATCATCGAAGTGATTGAATTATCTTTTTTCGGTTCCACCCAGTGTTTTACAAGACACATTTATAAATCAATGGTACAACCATATACTTTTAATTGTTGTCTAAACTTTAACATCAGCTGGCAAATCGCAAAATAATCAATTTCTGCGTGTAAGAGATCTTTTTGTAATCTTTATTTTACTATCGCAATTTAAATATAATTGTGAACCATTATTTATTCAAATGGTTTCTCAAATATTAGTTGACATTTTTCGTATATTTAAAGTAAAAATTTATATTTTATAAGCTCGCTTTAGAGAATATAATTTTTTGCTTATATTTATTGTTTATGTACTTATAATTTGCGTATTTACAACATGATTGCATTTATGACATCTTCAGATGTAATGTAACAGACACGAGCAGTTGTAGGTTAGACCGCACTATCGACTTCCGGCATTGGTATTTCACAAATCACTTATGAACACTAAAAATATAACATTTACTTGTTTAACTCTCATTAATAATTTGTGTACACTATAGGTACCAACATCACTTAATCATCAATAATACTAACAATAACGGCGTAACAACCATTGCTTTCGTAATTCGTTAAACGAACAATGATTAGAACAACATCATTTGGTTTCCTGTTATAGAATATCACATCGTATTAGAACCGCCAATATTCTAATGGCATAAAAAGTTCAAAATCGTTGCCTCAAACAGCAGACTCAAGTAAATTTAAAAAATATAAGAGAACTTTATGACGTTGTGTGAGGAACCAAAATGGATAAATGAAATTCCGCAATTTGATGTTTTTAAAAATTAATAACGCATAATGAAATTTAATTTTTTCCACTTTAATCCATTATACAACGGAATAAAGTTCACTTTATTTAGCTAATAAGCGAAATTTCAAAGTGAAGAAACGTATGTCTGACATGCGCTATCCCTGTTACACTATTCGTTTGTGTTTAATGTTTTCCCGTTCATACCTGTGTCTCATCGCTAAACCTTCGTGTACGCGTCAATAACTGAAACGAATAACGATAACAGAATAAATGGGAGTCCAATAATTAGTTTATTCGTTGACCACCCAAATCATGAATACGGTATTTTGCTGATTTGTAAATTAACCCCTCCTGTCGGAGAAGGGGGGGGGGGGCGTGAGGAGGCCGGCCGCCACACAAGCCAAACATTAAACGAGCTCAAGAAGCTCAATTATCCTTATCCACGACACCGCAGTTTAAAAGTTATCGTGCGCGCGCTGTCCCACTAGAGCGGGGAGGGGGGACTGCTTCCCCCTTATCGGTCCTAAATAGTTACTATAGGGTACGCCCACAATCAACCCGGTACATCTCTTCCCATCTGCGGGAAAAGAGGGGGTCTGTCCCCTTATCGTCTCCTTTAACCTGAAGACACAGAATTCTTCGCTAGTCAGTCGAACTGTTGAGGCTGGACAAGCGCCGCCAACCAGTAGTAGGTCCCTCCGAAAAAGAAACAATGATATGTAAATGTCATGGGAGTCATATTTTCATTGTCTCGATCTCGAGGCTGGCTCGGTTCACCCGGATCCAGTAGCGTGGAAGGACACCGACGTTTAATATAAACAAGTGGCAAGGGGAATCGTTTGGTTTGATAACAGTTGATCCGAACGCGTTATCTTACCGACAAAATTCGTTGAACGAGTCGATAGCTCCTGATAACAGCCCCGGTACCCGTCCAGTCCAGTACAATAACGATTGGTCACTACTCTTAACATCGACAGTTATTACATATTACAAAATTTACTTGTGTACTGGTTGTGCTACAAGGTTTCACCCGCGTAAAGTACATGTTAGGAGGCAGAATCATTTTATGCAGGCAAAAGGTAATAATTATAATTTTCCTCATGGTAAATTCTAAATTAATTATTACAAATATGCCAAATTTCAACCAAGTCAGTTCAGTAGTAAGTGGTATTTGCGTAAAGAATAACAGACATACAGACTTACGCACATGAATACAAACATTTGTATGTATGCATTACACATGAGAGTTATGGACATATTTGGACATACGACGTTCATAAAGAGCGATATGTAGTTAATATATGAGGAATTACGAAGTATGTCGCCGCGTCGATTTGAGAGTAAGTTTATTATTTAATGATTCATCCGAGCCTCCGGCCGAGACATTCCCGCTGCCCGCGAGTGACTAACGCGGTACCGTTGTTGTTCTGCATCGCAATTTGAGACCATTTCTGAGGTGCATGAGACTGCAATGTTTCAAACGGCGCCTATTACCAAGCCTCCGCGGTCTTTCTGTCTTCCGTTGAACCGCAACATATATTATATGTAGAAACATACAATTTCCATAGATATACATATTATGTATTGCCCAATAATAACGAAAAATAAGGTAAATTTTTTTTACTTATATTTAATGTCACTGATTTTTTTTTAATTTATAGTTAATATCACAGAAAAAAATTGTTGTTCATAGTTAATGTCACAGAAAAAAAATCATATAAAATGTATGTAAATACGGGCCATTTTCTAATTCTGTCAATTGTTGAATATTGTCATACTGGGACCTCTGTTAGTGCGGAACCATCGGCGTGCGTCCGCGACTAGCACTTAACTGCAACATTCGCGCACAAAACAAAGTGTTCATTAGTTAAGAATGTCGTCATCATTATCATTGCTTTTCTGTAGCTTGAGGCGCAACGAGCACGCGGGGCCTTTTCTGTAGCTTGAGGCGCAACGAGCACGCGGGGCCTTTTCTGTAGCTTGAGGCGCAACGAGCACTCGGGGCCTTTTCTGTAGCTTGAGGCGCAACGAGCACGCGGGGCCTTTTCTGTAGCATGAGGCGCAACGAGCACCCGGGGCCTTCTTACGTTTATCGACGCACAGTGATATCCGCATAATTACTATGCGCTGCCCGAATGAAAATGCCATTTGACGCCGGTATCATGTGAGCGAGAGCACTCGGGGTCTTTTTTGTAGCTTGAGGCGCAACGAGCACGCGGGGCCTTTTCTGTAGCTTGAGGCGCAACGAGCACTCGGGGCCTTTTCTGTAGCTTGAGGCGCAACGAGCACTCGGGGTCTTTTCTGTAGCTTGAGGCGCAATGAGCACGCGGGGACTTTTCTGTAGCTTGAGGCGCAACGAGCACTCGGGGCCTTTTCTGTAGCTTGAGGCGCAACGAGCACGCGGGGCCTTTTCTGTAGCATGAGGCGCAACGAGCACTCGGGGCCTTCTTACGTTTATCGACGCACAGTGATATCCGCATAATTACTATGCGCTGCCCGAATGAAAATGCCATTTGACGCCGGTATCATGTGAGCGAGAGGTACCTCCCTGGTCGTGCCGGTTTAATTCCGCTGCAATGCAACAGCAGCGATGAAATGCATATACGCACGGCCATCGGCCCTGGGTGGGATCCGACAGGGTGTGTGGTTCAAGCCTTGTCGTGGCGGTGGGGCTCAGTAGTCTGGGGTGACCCGAGGTACCTTGGACCCCACTTATAAGAAGAGGGGACTAAAGAGTAAAAAGTGACGGTGCTTTTGCGGACGGGGCAAGCGGCGAGGATGGGAATTCACCCCATTGCACTTTCCCAAAGTCGGTGGGGTTTGTCCTGTGGAGGTGGCGTCGGTCCCTTCGGGGGCTGACTTGTCGTCGAGGTGCCCTGATGATTTGCTGTTCCGGGGCACCTCACCAAAGGCGGCACTGGTGGCACTCACGTTGGTTTTTGTGGGTATTCGGCACTATATAATGTGCCGCGAGCTCCACACACCACTGGAGCCAGGGCCAGTGAAGGCCCGTAAATGCGTTTCCTCGCGTTAATAAAAAAAGGGTGTGTGGGGCTCGCGGCTGAAACCCCGCTAAAACCCCGCGGGTTGTCGTTGTCGACGCACGCTGCCTCTAATTACAACTACGTCCAGACTGGTTTCCTTGCGTTTTTACATGTATTTGTTATTTGTTTACATCCCAATGTGTGTGTACACACATCTACTCGTACCCAATGACTCAAAAGGGCACGATCTAAAGCGCCCGTATTGCACGCACATGTCCGGTGGCTGGTAGGCTGCACATGTGCTGCGAGTCTAGAAGGCGCCTACAGTATATTGACTGTTTCTATATATGGGGCAAACAAGATATGGGGTCGCCAAATGTCAAGTGATCTCAGAGGGTTGCAACACCAGAAATTTCGCAGATACATTGCCGGCGTTTGAGGTCTTTTCTCGAAGATAGATTGACTGTTTTTTTTATCCTATTTTAGTGAGAGGTAGTGCCGGCGTATGAGATCTTTTCTCGAAAATAGATTGACTGTTTTTATCCTATTTTAGTGAGAGATAGTGCCGGCGTTTGAGATATTTTCTCAAAAATACATTGAATGTTTTTTATCCTACTCTTGTGAGAGGCAGTGCCATGATGATGGTACTATGAGGGTCCTTAAGACAGAATTAAATTATTTATTTATAAGGATCGCTACTGGCACCTACTCCGTTTTCTCTGCCTTCTCCGTGAAGGCTTGAAGATATACATATAAGTCATTTATTTATGTATAATGATAAACTAAGCTGTTACGGGGTGTGGAATGAATAATATTCAATATTAAGCAAAAACACTTAACTGTATATTAATTAGCAATAATTCATTATTTGTAAATGTAATGTTTGTTGACTTTAAAGTGTATGTTCCTTATGAAGAATACTACTGCCATGTAGAGTTCGTCCTGTGGCGAAGTAGGTAGCGTTATATACTTACATGTGTTAGTGAGTACCGTAAGGGTGACTTACGCAGGACTGTGTGAGCATCCTGAGAGCCATCTCTCAAGCTCATGAGCTCTAGCTGAGGAATACTACGTGTACGATGGCAGGGTAAAACACATCTCACATCCAAGGTGTCCCCAGCTCATAGCCTTCGGGGCTGTACTGGATATTGTACGAGTCTAACACAGGCATCAGCTGTCATAGCTGTCATTACATTAGATTAGAGACTATGTAAATACCTTGACATATACACAACAGGTAGAAATTCATGTCTTTTCCATTTACGTTGCCCTCATTTATTCCCTTCGATCAATGAGCTTCCGGCGTTTCACAAAAAGCATTAAGTATGGCAGCATAACCTTCATTCGGTGCGTCGGTGTTACAGAGGGTTAGGCATGTTTAAAACAAGTCTGACATTGTTCAATCAAGACTGCGCATTGTTCCAGCGAGCTGAAGAAGCTTTCCGAGGAGAGCCTCACGCGGCAGCCCGAGGAGGTGTTCGACATCATCTGCAAGCTGGGCGAGGGCTCTTATGGCAGCGTGTATAAGGTAACATGATTAATTATATCTGAGGACGCGAGGTCACATTACGCTAGTCTAAGCCGTCACCCCCTGGGTCAATTGATCATTAAATGTAGTGGAATTATGTTCATTTATTTTATTTACAGCAAATTGTTATATGATAGGGCAAACGGTTATTGGGCTGAAAACTGTCCGCATCGTAAACACACGTCAAACAAAAGTTACGTGTGCGTATGCGGGCACGCACACAACTATCGGATCTCGCCACAGATTGTTTCGATATGGCGCAGGATATGTTATGGTGCACACACTTGTGCACTGCGACATGTGCTGCGTACCTGGCTCGTACCAATAGAGATGGAAGGTAGCCGAAATTAAATTCCTGGATATTTGTCAATGATAGCTGTCACTAGCGGTCCCGTATCTGAAGTAAGCAGGTGGTGTTTGTACGCAGGCGCTGCACAAGGAGAGCGGGCAGGTGCTGGCCATCAAGCAGGTGCCGGTGGACACGGACCTGCAGGAGATCATCAAGGAGATCTCCATTATGCAGCAGTGCGACAGCCCCTACGTCGTCAAGTATTACGGCAGCTACTTCAAGAACACTGACCTGTGGGTGAGTGCCGAGCGCCCGCCGCACGCCCGCACCGTGCACTACAGCTCGTGGAGACTGCTTAATTAGAACTTAGCCATTTTTTCCTTTATTTCTTGGCAAAACTGTTTTTATCTTATAAACTAATCAAGATGTTATAATTTATTTTGCTGACATGGTACTGGTATTATTATACTTATTATTCTCTGAGCCAAGTCAAGGTTTTCACGAGTTGTTAACAGACAATACTTAAACATATGTTCCATTCCTACATACTCGTACCAACTCTAGACTTACAACTACCTGGCAAGTAGTCAGCGCCATAGTATATTAACTTCTGTAACACTTCGTATGAGAATTGTGCGTCGGCGTGTCTTCCTTGAGGAATACTCGGCGATGTCGCGACTCACTACGGAAGCGGCAGATGAATGTCCCTGAAGCGTAAGAGTGTTGTGCCATTATTGTACCACAGCCGGTGCAGACTACAGAAACGATTTCCCGCCATAGTTGCACTCGTGCTACAGCGCAGTGAATGAAATTTTTGGCTACATCAGCAATATGAAATATTGCGATTTACAGGGTAGAGAGTAGACGCTAAGATTTGCTTACAGTAATAATAATGTATAATATGTTATTGTAATAAGCCTGCTGCAGGCTGTCATTTCTCCAGCTGCTATGAACTTATTGGAAGAGGCACTTTTGTTAGATCACTCTTTGAACATCTGTGCACAGTTGTTGTTGTCAAACTTGCAAGTTTTGATAAAGTGTCAGGGAGCTTTAGCGACTTGCAGAAGTTTTAACACACAGAATATTTGAAGCTGAAGCAAATGGATTTAATACATATTTACAAATAATACCATTTCTATAGTTTTTGCGGTTCTTGTGGTGTTGATGTCTCAATATAACTTCCTTACTGCAAAATGTACGTGTGTAACATCTGTCTGTTTGCACTGCCATGATAGTGTTGCTAGTTCACTTGTATACTCTTTAAACGTTACATTTTGAAATGTGTTAAAGCTTATAAAGTATCACAGAAGCCCTCTGCCTCAATGAGCCAAAGCTAAGGCCCCGTGATCCTCTGCAAGACTTGCGTGTATGTAGTACAAGTAAGAGACATGCGGAGCAACCCTTATAGAGGGTCATACAACTGCCATGACACGTCAGCCGCTTGGACCGAGGGGGTGATAATGTGCACTATTTATTATTGAGCCACACATTCGCTAATACTTATGCTATGCTCTTTAGTTCATACTAACCATGTCTCATGTTTTTTCTTATACCAAAGCGAGCGAACGAGCAAAAAGGTTATTTAATGGTAAGTACTAAGTTACGCCCATTTAACCATTTAGAATACTTGCTTCATTTTTCAAATTCTGACATGAACCAACCAATTTCTTCAAATTAGCAGAATATTATACACTGGCATTGAATATAAATGTTCATCTATAGGTACCTGATATTTGAAATTACACAGTTTAAGAAAAACATGTTATTATATGAATATATTACAACATATTCACGCTTCAATTTCATGACAAGGTAATGTATAATCGGGTGTCGCTTGTTCAAATGTTTTGGTTCGTACCCAGGTAGCGCAAGCAGCGCAATCAGTAACGTACAATTAGCTTAAATAACACCGGGATGAACTAACGCCGCCGCGTGACGTGCAACGGGCGGGACAGCTTGTGCATCTTGTGCTTGTGGTTGTGCAGATGTTTATGAACGTGGGTCGTCCCGAGAGACTGCGGTGACTCATTTGCCTCCCACGCTTAGTAATACCTCGCGTTACAGATAGTGATGGAGTACTGCGGCGCGGGCTCTGTGTCGGACATCATGCGGCTGCGCAAGAAGACGCTGTCGGAGGACGAGATCGCGACCATCCTGTGCGACACGCTCAAGGGGCTGGAGTACCTGCACCGCCGCCGCAAGATCCACCGCGACATCAAGGCCGGCAACATCCTACTCAACACCGAGGGCCACGCCAAGCTGGCCGACTTCGGCGTGGCCGGCCAGCTCACGGTGAGTGCGCGGAGGTGGGAGACACGTACGCCCATCACTATGAGTAGAGACTAAGGTCGATGTGGGGTTCCATGGCAGTAACCGAAACTACCAGATCCCCGAAATCAAAAGCTATCCGGAACCAAAAGCGAATCCGATACTTAACATTGGAGAGTTAAACTCGACAAGTTACAGCAGGTTTCTTTTCCTACTCCTTTCTCCATGTATAACTTTACAGGCTAAGGCAGGAGCTTTTATATTCCCCACCATGGTTCAAGCCTTGTCGTGGCGGTGGGGCTCAGTAGCCTGGGGTTATCCGAGACACCTTGGGCGAAGCCAATTGAACTGAGGAGGTGGCGGCTCTTAGTACCCCTCCTATAAGAAGAGGGGACTTAAGAACAGGAGGAGGTGCCGCTCTTTGTACCCCTCTTATGAGAAGAGGGGACAAAAGAGCAAGAAGTGGCGGCACATTTGCGCACGGGGCAAGGGGCGAGGATGGGAACCTCACCCCATTGCACTGTCCCAAAGTCGGTGGGGTTGTCCTGTGGTGCGGGACAACCCCATCTGTGGAGGTGGCGTCGGTCTCTTCGGGGGCTGACTTGCCGTCAAAGTGCCCTGATGATTTGTTGTTCCGGGGCACCTCATCAAAGACGGCACTGGTGGCACTCGCGGTGGTTTTTGTGGGTATTCGGCACTATATATTGTGCCGCGAGCCCCACACACCACTAGACCCCACCCAGGGCCAGTGAAGGCGCGTAAATGCGTTTCCCCGCGTCAACAAAAAAAAAGGAGCTTTTATATTACTTTAAAGAATAATGTTCATTTGTAACCGTAAACATCTAAAAAAACTGGCGGATAATCCGTAATAATTTCCTAGTAGTAGTCCTATCCAATAACGAGCAGTTATAATATTATTCCTGTATTAAAAAAAGACGATCTCCGTGCAGTAGCCGGTCCGGGATGGATGTCAGTAGCAGGAGATCGGCTGTCTTGGCGCTCACTAGGAGGGGCCTGCGTCCAGCAGTGGACCGATAAGGGCTGTTAACGATGATGATGATTAAAAAAAATACCGATCCTTAGAATCCGTGGCGTTGCTTTGTAAATTTACACTTGGCGCAGCTGTGGACTAGCTGGGAATTAGGATGTAAATTTACACTAGGCGCAGCTGTGGACTAGCTGGGAATTAGGATGTAAATTTACACTAGGCGCAGCTGTGGACTAGCTGGGAATTAGGATGTAAATCATTCTGGTCTAAAAACTTAAAGAGTCCAGGCTCTAAGCAAGCCACCTGCCTGTGCAGAGGCCGCGCCTGCACGGGCGGGCAAGTGTGAATGAGCACAACTGTTCCAGGACACCATGGCGAAGCGCAACACAGTGATCGGCACGCCGTTCTGGATGGCGCCGGAGGTGATCCAGGAGATCGGCTACGACTGCGTGGCCGACATCTGGTCGCTAGGCATCACCGCGCTCGAGATGGCAGAGGGCAAGCCGCCATACGGGGACATACACCCCATGCGTGCCATCTTCATGATACCCACCAAGCCGCCGCCCTCCTTCCGGTGAGTACAGGCCACGCATCTATACATCATTTATACCACGCCCACCGGGCCACGCCCACCATAATCGGTAGCAGTAGCGACGCTGTCGTCTCAGCCCGTACTCTGAGCGACGAGGCCGCGCACTAACTACTATATACGGCGACACACGCCCACAACACGCACACAGGCCGCACCGCTGACTGCGCAGCGTTAAAAGTACATACATCCATTATCAGACTGCTTTAGCAGGAGGGCAATGTTTTCACAAACTATAACTGTTATCAGACGATAAAGTTGTTCATGTGTGTGTAGATTGCTGTGTGCCCTCCTACAGTCTGAACGGCTTGGCGGAATTTCATTTTCATTGGATACGTAGTGACGAAGTGAGTGGCGCTGGGCGCATTCAAATATATTTTAAGCAGCAGGAGTAAGTCAGTTTTGGCATGTTCTGTTTCGTGTATTGCAGGGAACCGGACCAGTGGTCGCCGGAGTTCATTGACTTCGTGAGCCAGTGCCTCGTGAAGAACCCCGACGAGCGCGCCACGGCCGAGTGCCTGCTCACACACGACTTCATAGGTGATGCTGCGTAGTCTCGCCTGCTGTTCTACAAGTCGAGGACAAAGCAATAAAAAAACTTGGTGTGGTTTTATGTAACGACGTTGCAAGTGGAACGTTCACTTGAAATTAAATGCACTGGACAAATATTGACTATTGTATAAGGCCAGTTGATTGGGTTCCGCCATATTTTTTTTTCTGGCTTTAGCTGATCTGTCGAACGCCTTTCACTTATCCCCTGCATGCGAGTGTAATACACATTCGCACGCAGAGCGTAACATGTGACACGTATATTACAGGTAACGCAAAACAGGCCAGTATCCTCAACATCATGATAGCTGAGGCGCGAGAGATACGAGAGAGCCAGCCCTACCGCAGCGCGCACGCGGCCGGCGTCAGGGCTGTCGCCGTGGTGAGTAATGTGCGACACGTGCAGAGAGCCAGCTCTACCGCAGCGCGCACGCGGCCGGCGTCAGGGCTGTCGCCGTGGTGAGTACTGTGCGACACATGCAGAGAGCCAGCTCTACCGCAGCGCGCACGAGGTCGGCGGCGTCAGGGTTGTCGCCGTGGTGAGTACTGTGCGACACATGCAGAGAGCCAGCTCTACCGCAGCGCGCACGAGGTTGGCGGCATCAGGGTTGTCGCCGTGGTGAGTACTGTGCGACACATGCAGAGAGCCAGCTCTACCGCAGCGCGCACGAGGCCGACGTCAGGGCTACCGCCGTGGTGAGTATTGCGCAACACGGCAAGAAGCCAGTCCTATCATTTGTGACACTAATGTTCCCAGCCTTATAAGGACCCAAATAAGCGTCGCGTTACCAACACCATAATCTTTCACATCAAGGACTTCTTGCAATTTAATTTATAATTCTGTAAAAGGAGTTAACACTTGGGGGAGGGTAAAGGGCTATCAGAGGTTTGTTAAACTTTTATGTACATTTATTCGATCATGGTCTCACCGCGTTCACAATCATGAACAAACTTAAAATACTAGATCTTAAGAATGGTTAGTAAAATGTGAGTGTATGAAGTCTTATCTGGCAGTTGCGAGAGACTCCCGGCTGAAACCTGAGGATGGTCCCTTCTTTATCTTATTATAGTGCAATCACCAGTTGCTTTGTTCTTCAATCACCAGTTGGATTGTTCTTCAATCACCAGTTGCATTGTCCTTCAATCACCAGTTGGAATGTTCTTCAATCACCAGTTGCATTGTTCTTCAATCACCAGTTGGGTTGTTCTTCGATCACCAGTTGCATTGTTCTTGAATCACCAGTTGGATTGTTCTTCAATCACCAGCTGGATTATTCTTCAATCACCAGTTGGATTGTTCTTCAATCACCAGTTGGATTGTTCTTCAAACACCAATTGGATTGTTCTCCAATCACCAGTTGCATTGTTCTTCAATCACCAGTTGGATTGTTCTTCAATCACCAGTTGCATTGTTCTTCAATCACCAGTTGGATTGTTCTCCAATCACCAGTTGCATTGTTCTTCAACCACCAGTTGGATTGTTCTTCAATTATCAGTTGTATTGTTCTTCAATCACCAGTTGCATTGTTCTTCAATCACCAGTTGGATTGTTCTTCAATCCTCAACTTCAATAGATATAGATTATACTTATAACTTGTCTTCATATTACATCCAAATTTAGAAAAAGAGAGTAGAGCTCTGAAAAGGAACACACAATCAACAATTAAATAGAATTTAACAACCAATTGAGCCATATACTATTCAAACTAACACAATAATGATACGGTCTATGAAATTAACAGCCATACAGATCATGTAAATAACCGTATCAAAATGCACACTTAAGAGAACTAAGACATTTTAACATTAACAAAGACTTTTCGAAACATAAGACTTGAAACATGGCGTCGTCAAGAAATCATGAACTCACCCTTTTATATGAAATATTAATTAGTGCATTGATGCAATGACACGAATATGTAGGTTCCCGGCGGAAAATAAAAAATAATTAATTATCACTTGATGGCAGATAGCGTCAGCCATCCCAAAAACATCCGACCTCGCCATTGCCAAAATGAAAAAGAGTGACATTTCTTCAACACAGAGAACAGCCTTACAGTCAAAGATGACAGATATACGTTTTTATAAAATACTTTAGTAGCAGAACATAATTGCTACAGACTAAGCCTGAGGACAGAATACCCAATCGTATTTTAGCGTGAGCGCTCTGGGGATCACCACCAAATAGTCACGTGTCACCACAATGTCGCTATCTGATACCAGGGCGGCGGCGGCGCGGCGGAGGCGGACGGCCAGGAGTACGCGACGATGCGGCCGGACGGCACGCTGGTGCCGGCGCGCGATGAGCTGGCGCAGGACCTGGGCACCATGGTCATCAACGACCACGCCGACCTCGCCACCATGAAGAGTGAGTATACTGGTTGCTTGCAGTTGAGTAGCACCAGCCGGCCGTGTCAATCCTGGTACGTGTTGACAGGCCATCTCGTGAAGAGCGAATGCGCGCGGTCAAACGCTATTGGTGCGACAGTCGTGTGCCAGTGCCGTTGTTGCCCTTGAGCTGAATTGGGCCGGCACGACAGGCTCACCCTATGTGGGGTGACGGCGAGCGACATATTTGTATACCTCTAAGTATCTCACAATGTGTATGTCTAACTATCGCTTTACGACACACGCTTCAGGCCCCCTTTTGTCGGCTGGATGGTGCCTAAATGCATTTCTCCTGCTAGAACCTATACTATAAACACCGCTCGACCGGTCGAGCGTTGAAATGTCACATATAGTGACACAGTTATAAGACATATGACTGACAAAATGACAAACTCACACACCGCTTCGAGCCTGGGTTCGAATTCCTAAGTTGAGTGCTTAGATTTATAGAAATAAAATAACGCGACTGTAGCTCTAATAATAATAAATACATCAAGGACACGGCTTTTGTCGATTTCAAATCAACCCCTCCCGTCAGAGGGAGGGGGGTGTGAGGAGGCCGGCCTCCTCAGATAAGCCAAACATTAAACGAGCTCAATTATCCTTATCCACGACACCGCAACTTAAACGGCATCGTGCGCGCGCCGTCCCACTAGTGTGGGGAGGGGGACCGTTTCCCCCTTTTCAGTCCCAATAATAATAATCACCATAGGGTAACGCCTACAATAAAATTCCTGTTTGTCTCTTCTCATCTGCGGGAAAAGAGGGGTGTCTGTCCCCCTATCGTTTCCCTAAACCTGAAGACACAAAAGTCTTTCGTAGTCATTAGAAAAAAAAAGTGTATGTAACGCACGTTCGTAGCCAGCTATTTAAAATAATGAGCTATATTAGTGTTATTATGTGTTTACAGGGCACGACACAGACCCCATGGACACGGGACGGCCTAAGTACCGGCCGCTGTTCCTCGAGCACTTCGACAAGAAGGAGCGAGCCACACCCAACAACGGCACATTAACGCCGCGCCCGGACAGGTGCGTATGCGCCGCCTCAGGGAGGGGCCAGGTGCCAGCGGGCCTAACACTCGGGAATTGCATAACGCCCTTGGGTTTCTTCGTATGCATGGCTAAGGGAAGGGGGTCAGAGCACACTCCACTGATTTACGCATCCATGTTGAATTGATGCAGTATTTATGTGAAAACTCAACACCATGCCTACTGCGTACATAAACTGATATAAGCAGTAGTAATAAGAGAAACACAACAAAAATTTTATACTAAATTTAACTTAACAATGATGAAGCATGTAAGAAGCATGTATGTTAAACATAATATATTTAAGAGCTATGTCTATAAGTTAATATTATCTATTTAACAGCGTCGGCGCCATGGGCACGGAGCTCCCCAAGGCGCTGCTGGAGGACGGCAACTTTGAATTCGTAAGTCAACTGCACGTCGTCACTCTGCTCGCGCTCGCGCCCCGTAAGTGCCGCCCCGACCCTTGCTCCGGACACGCCCACTAATGAGCTAACTCCGCCCACTACCGTCATCGTGAATAATATAACACAGTAATTTATAACAGTTAATTAAATAAAGTGTTCTCAGCTCTTCTGGAAGAAATCTGCCCAATCCGATAAATATACGATAAACGACGATAAAATTGTCAGTTTGATACATTTAAAATACCGCCTTTCCAAACAGTGCTGCACTCTAACGCGTTAACACCACCCGCAACCTGTCGCACATGGTTGGGCCTTTTAACTTACGTGTGATACGAGGGTAGATCTAAAAGTTCTAAGCCCGACCAAGAAAATGAAAGAAAAGTGGATCTAAATTTATTTTTATTTTTCGACATAGTCTCCACCTAGCTCAACACACTTCTTCCACCTGACCTGCAACTTGTTTATCCCCTCGAAGAAAAAAGATTCCGGAAGGTCGGCGAAATAATCGTTTACTGCGACTATCACCTCATCTTTGGTCGAAAATTTCGAGCCACCCAAATGTTTTTTAATATTTGGAAATAAATGATAATCCGAGGGGGCTAAATCCGGCGAATAATGTGGGTGGGGCAGCAATTCGTAGCCACAATCATGGATTACAGTATTGTTTCAACCGAAGTGTGAACACGTGCATTGTCTTGATGAAACAAAACTTTCTTACGCAACATTCCCGGCCTTTTTTCTTTTATTTCTTCCCGGAGTCTTCGTAAAAGGCTACAATAACAACTAGAATTTATAGTTTGACCTTTCGGTAAATAATCTGCAAAAATAATGCCCTTCGCATTCCAAAAAACAGAAGCCATGACTTTGTTAGTCGACAAAACGACCTTAGCCTTTTTCGGTGTAGGACAGTCTGATCTTTTCCACTGTGTGGATTGTTGTTTTATTCAGGAGTATGGTGGTGAACCCAGCTTTCATCCATGGTAACAAATCTACACAAAAAGTCCTCGGGATCAGTCTCAAAAAGTTCCAAACAGTCTCGCGAAATTGTGTATCGAACTCGTTTTTGTTCAGCTGAAAGCAACCTCGGGACCCAGCGAGCAGAAACCTTATGGAACCCTAACTCTTCCGTTATTACGTGTTGCACCCGGCCATAACTAATGTTTGTTATCTCAGCTATCTTACCAATGGTCAAACGTCGGTCACCCAGTACGAGATCACAAATTTTATCGATGTTTTCTTTCGTGGTAGAGGACGTAGGCCTCCCACTCCTAGGATCATCTTTAATGCTCTCACGACCGCGCTTAAACTCAGCTACCCACTTCTTGACACTGGAATACGATGGAGCAGACTCCCCCAAAGTGCTCACCATATCTTGATGGATGTCTTTTGGTGATAGGCCTTTTTTATTAAGGTTCTTAATGACTGCACGGTGTTCAATTTTCTCCATGATTGAAAATTGCGTCAGATTGCTTGAAACAAATAATCATAGAAAATTTATATTGTGCAGTATCGAATATCACACATACTAACAAATGACGGTAGATTTAAAAAGATGTCATAGCTCCATGAACGTTTAGATCCTCCCTAGTAACTAAATGTAACATTTGCAATTGTTGCTTTTTGTTTACTGTAAATAAACCTTTGATCTTACGTCGGTGTTTAAACTCAGAGTCGTGTTAAAAGCGAATGTCAAAACGCTTCGAGTCTGTTTTCCCGCCCTATGCTATGAAAAAAAATCTTGTGTTCCTAGGGGGCGGAGATTGACACGACAGTATCAGTTTGGTTCGAACGACCCACGTTGTGGAGACATCATCCACCGAATTGTTACGGCCGCTTTATAACGATACCGCTCGTACGGTCGCTTTTTATAGTATCGGACGGCAAACGAGTAATGTGAAACTTTGTCCGACTACCGACGCATAATATTCCGACTGCCGACTCGTCCTCCTGCCGCCTCCCCTGCAGTAAGCACCGTGACGTTACCGCGGCATCATGCGAGCCGAGCGGTTGTATAATAGTTGCAGCAAATTTCCTGCTTGAGATCTATAGATGATCGCGGGACCCTGGACGCGTGATACGATTGTTTGTCTAATAGTCTGTCCTAGCGATCATGGCAGTTTCCATAGAAAATAAGTGTGTTTAGCTAGATTTTCTATAACATAACAAACAAGTAATTGAGCGTCTTGCCGATCGTCTGCCGATGATCATACAGACCTCGCCCCCTTTGGGCCACCGGGCTCTCGTCAAACGCGGCTTCTTGTCCGAGCGTGAGGTGTCACAGGGCCGGTACAATTCGACTACAATGCAATGACAATAAAAACAGATTTTTGCTGTAAAAATGTAGTAACATTAGCGATGGCAGGGCGTAATTATATTAGCGATGATGTCATTGATTATGGGCTCATCGGCAATACGCATGTTACTGCATACTTCAAGGGAACGGTACTCGGTCCGTACTAAAGAAAAACTGATCTATTACAAAATTACAAAAATTACTTATTACAATTTACACTATTTTCATGGTCATATTTACATTTGTATGTCAATTAGAGGTGTATCCAGCATTAATAAAAGTACATAACATATCTACAAATTACAATTAATATAATAAAATTATGAATGTGGATTAAATAAATAAGAAAATATAAAATTAATAATGTCAATGAAAGTCAAAATTATACCTAACATAAGGATACCAAGGAAAAAATGACTATACTTATAACTATACTTAGAAAATAGAATATGTTATGTTGTTTAATATATTATGTCTTTCTGTGTCAGCTGTCGATGCTCTCGGAGACGGAGCTAGAGGCGTGCATGGCTCGGCTGGACGCCGAGATGGAGGCCGAGATAGAGCGTCTACACCAGCGCTACGAGCGCAAGCGCCGCCCCATCATCGACGCAATCTCGCTCAAGCGCCAGCGCCAGCAGAACTTCTAGCGCAACCTCGCCTGTAGGGCATAGCGCTGCTCCGAGCCTGCATTACTGTTACGGGTGAAGATAATACGCGCCCGCGCCAATACTACGAGCGAACTGCGCGTGCATCAGGGTGCTATGATTTTCACCGCTAGCGCACAATCGCCACTCGAAGGGGCGTGTCACCTGCAAGGCCCGCGAACCGTTGTTAGCGTAGCAGGTACATTATAAGCGCAATTACAACGAAGCCGTCGCTAGCATAACTTTAGCGCAAGTTCGTCCCTTGGACGTAGGGCGTGCGCTCTCTCGTTGCAGCGCTACGAGCGTATCTGCTACGCCTCTGTATATTGTATCACTGCGCTGTTGGTCTACGATAAATCAGCTCTGTTCTGGTGCAGTGCCAGCTCTGTAGTGCGATGAGTGACTTATATGTAGTACACTGCGGCGAGAACAATATGGGTTACAGTTGTACAGGAGTCGATGGACGTGTGAACACTCCACTGAGGAACGTTCGTCGACTTCGAGGAAATTGTGACTTGTTTCGAATGACGATACTATTTATTATTTTTATAGATAGCTTTCAATCATGCATATAGTTCAGAAAGAAATATTTAGAACGTAAGTCAGGGAACGCAGTAAAGAGTACTTTAGAGTTATTAAACTAAGGTTCAGTTTGCTTTCATTCGTGTATAGATGGCACGTAGATGTATACGATGAAGTGATTACTGTGCGTCATATGTCGGTGCTTCAGTAGGACATGCCAAAATTATACAACGTGTATTGTCGAATTGGCCAAATTTTCTAAAGATATACCTTGGACAGACATTTTTAGGGTCCTTAGGATGTAAAGTAAGTTGTTGACTTAGCGTAGAGATTAATTTGTACGTAAGAAACGTTGAAACATATCTATGCAACAACGTCGTGGCTCTGCTAGATGGCGCTGTCTTATATAGGTAAAAAAAGGCCTCAAAATTACTATAAAAGGCTATGCACGTGACTTTGGTTGGCATTTATGGTGCAACAAATATAATACAAATAGAATGCAACAAATAGTTACAATGTTCAACAAATTAAACAATAAGTGTCTATAGGGCCAACGCCATTTTGCGAAACTATTTTGCGACTTAGTTGGGGCGACGACATAATATGTATATTACCATGACAATATATTTGTAGATACGTAGTTAATTTGTATTTAGTGTACGGCTCGTCGTCCTAGTTCCTCGTGTCTCGATCTCAAATGTGTCGTCTCTTAGAATACGTCGTCGGACACTTGTGAGATTGAATTTGTTATAAATATATATAATATTTATATTCATCTCTACTAAGGTTTATTATCAGTCCCGGCAAGAGCGTGCTCGGTATTTCACATTAGAGGTTTTATAGTTAATTAAAAAAATATTATGCTCACTATGTGATACAGATTTTTTTTCTTATCTCGAGGATACTTCAAAAAAGAAATAAATCATCCTCATCTTCAATGAGTTACCGAGGTGAGGTACTTGTCCACAGCAATAGAAGTTTAATTAGATTTACAACAGTTAAGTTGTAAAAAAAATAAATAAGGAATAGTACAAAGGTAGTGTTTGCACTGGAAGCGCGCAGGTTTTCACGATTTATATATTCACGTGCTTGAAGTGAGATACAAATGTTTAGAAGTGCCATTAATTATAAGATGTTCATAGTATTTTCATACGTTACAATAGGGTATACAAATTGAAAGAATTTTATGATGCAATGAATAAAAGTTGTGCCATCAACGATCACAACTGCTTACATCATTTTGGTATTATAATATGAAACGATTGAGCAATTTACTACACAGGTATTAAAGTTATATAAAATGTATTGTTTGTACTAATTAGTTATTGTGATTAGTTATACTTGTATCTGAACGTTGTTCTGAAACATTTGCTTCTTTTTATATTACATGAATAAAACAGGTCTCAGAACTTACACTTTAGGTACGCCATATTTTTGTACTTCTAATTGTATGATGAATTTTCGATTTTGTGCATTTATAGTGATCGTTATATCAGTTAATGTAATGTTTTATATTGTATACGTGTATAGAGGTTAAATTATATATGAAAATTAACAGCTTGAATAGATTTTGGAAAAAATTGGAGGCGGTGTGTGGGTTCTTTTGTATCCATGTATTCGGCTCCAGTGACATAATAGTCAAATTGTATAAACAACGTTTTAACACCTAAGTTCTTGATCTCTTTATTTTGTTGTATAATGTGTGTATTACTCGACATTGTTACATTGTGTACATTATTTAGAATAATTTGTATAATTTTTCTTAGACATTTGATAGCCAAATTCATTGTTGACAACTGAACTTTCTTGATCTGGTAAGCCCAATAGCGTAAATTAAGATTTAATGACGGAGGATGACAAAAGATGTGTAGCAGAAAAATTCGAAGTTTTGACATCAACAAGTGTAGCGATGGCAGAAGAAGCGGTTAAAATACAGTTTGTACCGGAGTCGGCAGCGACGCTGCCTGACGTTGGACAGTACATGGAAGGGTAGCGCTGATGTCGCAATAACAATTAATAAAAAATGGGAACTTGGAGGCCGACTGCGGTCAATTTCAACGATTTAGTCAACCTTCCAAGCTGAGGGCAGACGCAGTTCCGACTTCGCCATAAGTGCACTCGGATTGCGTGCCCAGGGCACCAAGCAGCTAATAACGTGACCACATTCAATGGTAACCTTTACAACGGGATGAGTTTTTTTCTTGATATAAAAGGAACTAATTGCTAAAATGTTTTATGTTATTTTATCGTTAATTGTCCAGAGTAGTCTCCCTCCAGGCTTCGATGCTCGACAGAATCACTGTAAGCCGCTTGCTGTTCTTTAAGCTTTCTTTGCCCCTAGTACCATCTAGTGTAGCAGTTGCGCTGGTGGCGACTGCTGATACTGGTATTCATTTACTGGTGATACCATGCGTCTGTATTGAATGACGCGTGAAACTTCTCAATTAAATTTATTTACATCTTTTCGAAACCTCGACACCAGAAACTCCTCGCACCTGACCGTGGCTGAAGTCCAAATTATATGAGATCTTGTAATTTTTATACGAATCGGATCGAAATTATTTTGATATATTTTTGAGTGTTGGACTCGGGCCGCGACGCCGGCGAAGGAACGAGTGGTGCGCGCGTCTGTAGTCAGGTGTTCACAGCTGTACGTAATATATTTTTTGACAAATGACAGATTAAAGGGAATCAATTATATGGACTGGTTTTTTTGTACCCTATTATTTGCATATTAGTTTTTGCAGAAACCGTGCTACACCAGCCCAGGGTCACGTAAAAGTATTCAAGCAGTGGGAACGGGAGGCTGCGAAATCCACTCTTGGTATACCAGACCAAATCCTCACCATAAAGCAAGCTTTTTACAAAGAAGCAGTATTAGCATTTAGTGCCTGTGTATAAACCATATTCGAGAAAATTCGCACAACTAGAGGCTACGCAAATTCGTTGTCCTCCTTTTCCCTGCCTAATAGAACTTTTAAACACGATTTGACGCCCACGTGTAAGTGAAAGGCTCCTTACTAAGGCACTCGCAGACGCGAGATCTAGATGTTTCAACGAACACTTTCTTCGAAGGCGTGGTAAGCGCCGATGATTGTTGAAATGATATGCTAATCGATATGATCGCCTAGGTTAGATCGTTGGCGGAAAGTAATTTGCTGGGTATATTTTAATGCGACGGAGAAGTTTGTCGACGTCATGTCAAAGCGCTGGAAGCTGGCAACACATTTGCATAACAAGTATGAGACTAAACGTAATGACTAAAATGCGCGTAAACTTAAGACATCAAAAGTTTGAGACTTGTCAAGGCTCTGACTGGTCTTTTGCCCCTTTAAAATTTAAAAACTGCTTGAGGGGACCGTAATCCCGACCGGGATGGAAAATTAAAGAAGAATTAAAAAAGTGAAATGGACAAAGTCCATTTCCCTTTTTTTTTTTAAACATATTTGTTCTAATTAAACAAAATTTATATTGTAAATCAAGTTTATAAAAGCCAAATGAAAAAAAATCTTTCCCAAATACATATTTAATCACATGGCGAGCGCTGCAGGCAGAGACGAGTGTAACCGAAGCGCGCCATGTGCGGCTGCCGCGAGTTTCGAGTTCAGAGTTTACTCCCATTTCGCTGAATATGTGTATCGCGTGCTTCTTTCCAAAAATAATAAGAGGCGAGCGACGAGTTGTCTCATTTATTGGCATGTTGGTGCTTCGTCGGACTCACAATTCAACTGCCATGCATCTGCGGCGTCGCTTGCTGCTGGTATTTTACTGCATCAGATTGCGTGTAAGCTAATTCCAGTCACGCACGGTCCGTTTCACTAATGTATCCCTCACGCTAGTGCCCTTGGGCTGGGAACTCCTATTGATACGGAGGTAGATATGTCTGTGCTCCAGGAAAAAATAACACAATCCAATAATGAGTAATTTATATTTTTAATCTAATAACGAGAGTACAAGTCAAAAGAAACAATTTATCGACTAGGATATTCGAGTGATTAACGACAAAACATGAGTAAACGAGACGAAGTTCCACCTACACGTACATATTACTTCACCACAACCGCGATTAATTTAAAGTACATTGTTATTACTTCACATCTCCCTCGGGCGTGGATCCACGTGCTACATGGCGCTGCAACAAGATGGCGCCAAGCGCTCTGCAGACGAGTCAGATCCGCGCCAAAACACAATATAAGTTATTCATTACGACTACTTTTTAATGTTTGTAACAATTCGACGTACGTAAATGCAAAAAATTATATAAGAGTCAATAACTGCACTAATTTTACAACTAATGAGATATACCCAGCACTTGAAAGACGTAGACTAAAAGTTAATAATACAATATGCTTTATGCTATGTCAATAATTTCAATATATATAAAATAATAATTATAACAATAAAAGCTTTATAAAATAAGCCAAATAAAAAAAATCTAAAAATATACAAAAGAAACATGACTAAAATACTCTGGCTAAGATTCGAAATCTAGAACTAATTAAAATAACGACTTGATAAATGTGATTGTATGTCTAGTGGAAGAATGTGTGTACAAACAACTGGCGTATGAATGGAGCGAGATGTTTGGTTATTTGGATGTAAGCATGTGTCATTTTTCACCAATTCCTGCTCCTGCCGGTTGCTGCGCGCTTACTCGCTAGTCGCTACCGAGAGACGGCGGCTGTTGTGGCGAACACTGCCCAAATCGCGGTCTGTCTGCGGTTACGCGCCGCGTTCTAACATATTAGTATAGTTTTGGAATAATACAGGTAGCAGCATCCTGCATCACATATATGAAATACATATTTCAAAACTAGTATTGAATATTCTCTCAGAAATATCCCTAGACATATTGTTATCGTCTCCTAGATTGCAATAAAAAAAGATTAGTTGTGTATATATTTCCGTTTGGATAGCTTTTGTGCAATATACTCGACAAAAAAATAGATCATTCTCTATGTGGTATATATAGTTTATGGATTATTACAGTTAATTCGTACTAATACTTCTGTTCTCGCACAAAAAACTATTCTAACTAGGGATACATATGCTTATCTTAATCAGATATTAGAGTATTATTAGATAATTTAATATTTTAAAGCGTGACGTTACATTTTTCAAAAACCTACAAATTATAAAACTAAAACATCAATCCGCCACCTTCCTTTACATATGACGTCACACGGTAAGGCGTACGTATCGTGATGGCTAACTTACATCGAAAGTCGAAATACTCGAACACAAACTAACAGATACATAAAATTGAACTCTTGGAGAACAACACTTAACAAATAGCTCGGGAGTTAGACTCTTCGACTATTAATACTAACTATAACGAGATCATAACTAAACGATCACATTTTTGGAATGTTTTTATACAGTTATATTTGGCTCTTTTATTTATTACCTGTCTATTTTACACTATGTACGGTGTAGGCTCTGACCGATATTTAAATAAGACTATTGTATGTCAGTCAGCTCACAGCCAATGAAAAAAAAGTTGCGTGTCGTCTCGTGGTCGTGATTGTTAACGCAGGCAGCACTGTCCTCATATGCTGACCCTAACTGTGTCCCGACGTGCATCAGTGCCGCAGGATCATCTGGCAGTACAGGAAACTGTCCACCACTGAAAACAACACACTATTGTTAAATATCCTTTTATTGACGGGATATCGTCTTGTAAATTAACGACGCGCTTCATGCGCGAAAAATTATGACGTCATTCTAACGCTCTCAGGCGGAGTAATGTTCCAAATGGGCGGAGCACACGGGCCGGCGGGCTCTTTCATCAGACGTTGCATTAACAGATCATAAGTGAACCGTTGTCACATAAAGTTATACTGACACACAGATAACCTGTTTTTTTTTATGTTGTTGTCCACTTTGAAGGGACAAAAGGCGGTTCGCAGTTAGATGCAAGAACAGATCCATTGTATTGGCGTTCACAAAAATGTAATGTCTGGAAATGTACTAAAACTGTCCTAATATAATAAATCCCAAATAGCTGAGCTAAGAAAATTGGTCTCTGATTTTTTTCTCCAAGATATACTTAATTGCTGAATAGTGAACAAATTTTTAATAAGTACAATATTTTAACATCTGGTCAGTGGAGTTTAAACTAAATATTCAAAAAAAAAAAATGAAGTAAGTAACACACAATACTGGGCTACGCTGACTGCCAGCTCCCACAGACGCAGCTCGCCATCGCTCTTCAACATAACCTCACTCATGAACACGTAGATGATCCTACTCGTCTCAAACAGGGAGCACAGAAGCAGCCATGTTGTTATATTTTTGCCTGCATTTTGGACTGCATTTCTCATAACCACCACCAAACTGTTTACGAACCCGACAATACCAGCAACTATCATCAGGACACAGATGAAGTAGTGTGTATCTGAAAAATAAAGGCGCCACTGCATATTGTAAGGTGTAGGCATTGGTTTACAGAAGCATAACATACTGACACTTTGAATAAATTTCATATTATTGTAAAGAATTCGGGATTGTATATAAGCATACATTTACGCAATTAACCTAACTCACATGATTTTATCACGTTTTTACAAGGCAAATTCCATTAAAAAAAAGGTGCATAATTTAAACATATTCTTTGCAAAGTTAACCTTACACACATGATTTTACAAAGTGCCTAACTTGTCACCTCTTTTGTAAGGACAGTTTGATACCTTGACTGTCTAACTTGGTATTTCTGTAAGTCAATAGGTGTTAGCTAATAATAATAATTAATTTATTACCTCTCAATGACTAACCTAACATTATGTGATTGTATAATATATTTTATCACAATGTCTATATTAGGCTGGGCATGACTGGCTGATCAATCAATCAAATGAGCACAAGAAACCACTAATCATGCTCACTTGACTTGCTTTCTATAAGGCTCTTTAATTTCTACATAATATTATTCTCACTGTTGTATACTATGATATTCAATCAACTGATTTCATTATTGGGCCTCACAGATTTTATAAATTGTGACAGGATTGTTACGATGACAAGGACTGCGGCCCATGGCCTTGCATTAGAAAGATCTCCTCTGTCTGCTGCCATCATATCAACAACCAAAAAGAGTCTTGCAGATGGAACTCTGTCCAAACATCAATGTGGATTCCACGTTCCTGATATATGAGAGAACAGATTTAATGAACCAGTTTCCAGGATTGGATTTGATTTGATAAAATTTATTTAAGGTCAATGAGCTTCAAGTTTTAGTTATATGTTTACAGCAGGTGCTAAGAGATATTATAATAATAATGTCGTCCTAGCAGAATTTCGGCCGCAGCGGCAATTTATATATTCTAGACAACTGTTTATGGAGTCCTTCATTCTTCTATTTCGATGAGTTGGCAGATCAGACACGGCCGGAGAGAAATCAGACGCAGGACCAATCACTTTACATGCTCTTGAGTTGTAGGGGTGTAACATTGTCAACTTCCTAACTTCAGACTGTTATTAGAAATTGAAAAATACCATCATCATGGCCGTGGTTGAACGTGCTTACCACAAGACATACATGATAATTAAAGGATATTATAGTAGGTGCAAAGTTTGTAGGAACAATTTATTTGTAAGTGGTGAAATTGAAGCATACATACATAGATCTTTATCTCCCAAGTCATTTAGATAGTACAAGGGATGTTTGGTCAGACGAATCAGGGCAAACACCATTGCAGTTACTGATGAAATCTGGAATAGTTAGTAATACAATATAAGTTAGTAATACAATATAAGTTAGTAATACAATATAAGCATCCGTGATTAGGTTTGTATAGTGCATGTGGTGCACACTTGCCATGGGACAAAAAACATTTATTATGTACTAAAATTACTTGTATCAAAATGTATCTGGCCTCTAAATGTATGGAATGTAATGCTCTAACATCCTGGTAGACAATTAACCCTTGGTAACAAACATGTGTATAACAGACATCATCTCACAACAAACCCACATAAAATTGATATAATATAAAATCATCAGCTAAAACAAGTAGAATCCGATTATAAGAAGAGCCAAGGGACTGGTGATATACATTGTACTAACCATGGTGGTGCCATTCTAAATACTACATTAATTTATTTTTACTAGGTTTATAGTTAGTCACATACATCATGTATTGAAATTTAAGAACAAGAATGTATGTGTAATTATATTTTAAGTAATCAATGTACATATAACATACCACAGCCGAGATGGCACATTTTTTCTATGATATACTAATAAAAAAAAACACTTATCCCAAAAAAAAGCTATGACAATTCCGAATTATTTTGATTTTTCTTAATTCATTCCTTTTTTTTACTTTCTTTTGGCCTTGTATTAAAACCAACCCAAAGCCCATACTTAGATGACTCTGAGCGAAGTTTAAAATTAATATCAACACAATGCACACAATTATCACATGATGAGAATAATGATAATAAATGCATACAGCGCATCTGAGCTGTCCACTGATAAATAATAGAACAAACGTAACGTGACGTTTGTTCGAACTGGACGAAGATATCGGACAGTCTATGACGACTCTACCAATAACTTATTAACAAAGTACCTATTTTAATACATTTATTTTATTAGCTGGGTAAATTCACGAATGTCAGGAAATTAAATTAAAAAAGATTTAGAAGTGAGGCCGCGAACAGAAGATAATTATTAGATTGGTTTTATGTAAATTAAACATACCGCAAAAACTGCTGCAACTACACGCACGTACATTTTAAGATCTAATAAAGGCATTGATTTCGATTGCGTAGACATGGAATAAAGTATAATTTAATGTTAACACAACGGTTCTTCCCATTAACACCTCCCAGCTAAGACTGGAGGCATCAGGCATCTACTGTTACACCTTATCAAATATCAATCCAATATTTGTACATTTTTCGTTACAACTGGACTAATGAGGTACCATGTAAAATCAATAAGAATATTCTTGATCGCTTCGTATTTAGAATTTACGCGCTCGTAATTTTCTATTTGTAATTTTGATAACATAAATTTATTTGACACATATAAAAAAAAGTAAACAAACCAATTTTATGTCACTGTGTCAGTGTCAATAAAGTCAGTCATCATATTTTTTACGGCATGAGAAATGTAAAAAAAAAGTTGAATATAATTCGCCAATTTAAAGTTCCTGTTATATTTTCGTCAACTGTAAAAACATGTGTTTAATGCAAAATTGAAAGAGAAAATAATTGTAGCTATGTTGCATTCATATATCGAAAATTCCAAATAAACACGCTTCCTGTAGAGTTTACACACTAATAGGTACTTTTACACGCGCAACGACGATATATATTTTTATGAAGTAAGTCCTTCTGTATTAATATGTTAAATCCTTAAAAAATTTTAAGAAAGAGATTGATATTACTATTTTAGATAATAATATATTTAAATATTCTATTTAATAAATTTACTATTTAAATTTTATTATTTAAATATTATTTCCGGCAACATTAAAACTTCGTGTGACCGATAGATGGCAGCTTGAATTTACAAGTATCAATAGCCTAAGATATTATAGTCTGTGCAAGTATCTTTTACATAGTTTGTATCATAGATAATAATGTGCTTAGTGCTAGCTTAGTGTCACAAAGAAATGCCACATAGGTAGGTCTTTTTTAGTAATGTTGGCAAAATTCCCTTTTAAAAATTTTACCTTATGTATTTTCTATTACACATATTACCATAATAAAATTCAATGGTTCTTTTCCCTAGTACCTATTAGGTAATTAATGGTTGATGATTTTTTTACGCTGAGTGCTAAGTTTTTATAAGTTAAGATGGGTGCTAGTTATGATAATTTTAAGGTCTGATCGAACCCATTCTTTTGAAATACATGTATATAAAGTAGAAAATAGTAATAACTTTTTAATTATCGTCCTTTTAGTTTACTGCTGTGTTTTATAATAATTATTCGGGTGTATAGATTTAAATCATACTAGCGATCCGGCTCTCTTCGTCTGTGAATAAATTAAGCACCAAACCTTCGCCGGAAATGGCTCTGCCTGTGGGTGAAAAACTGAAAACAGCATGTAAATATGCTCAGTAGATTTTGAAAAATAAATCACATAAAGACAGACAACATTTGAGGACTTTGTTTTATAATAATTATAGAAGTGCCTATATAGTAACATACCTCCAACCGCGGGCCCATTGCAGGGGAGGAGGAAAGAAGGCAAACGCATTTGCATAACTAATATGCCTAAGGGCGTCGGTAGTCACCAAAAGGCTCCAACTGCTCGTTTGCCCTACTATAACATATAAAAAATACTTATTTAACCTACGTCACTCTCGTACAGCGGGTGATTGTGATGATGAGTGGCGGACGTGTATTGTTGATGTCGCATTATGGTTTGTCTAAATATCTGTATCTCATTACGGCTAGCCATTTTCAAAAACAGGGCCGTTTTGTTTTGTGGTGGTCCAACGATCAGACTGATTGTCATTGCGAGACGTTCTTCAATATGGCAGCTGACGTTCAGCTTTATTGAATATATTGATTTTAGGCAGTGATCGATATAAGATGAAATCGTTTTGAGGGCAAATACGTTAACATTTGTATTTACAATATCGATGTAATCTTTATTGAATTTTTACAATACACTTATTTATTTTTTATTTTACACTCACGCTCTCTATCACGCGAGACCGCCGCGCATAGACATCCGCAAAATAATCCTCCCTTACATTTCGCAGTCGTGTTATTAGACGACTTGCAGACAACGAAATAATAAGTAGAGAGCCTCTACTGAAGGAACTCTAAGCAGTAGCGCCTCCGTAGGCAGGCAAGTCGGCATAATGCCGCGGGCTCCGGGATGGGGCCTCGGACTGAGGGGGTACCGACCACATGAGGATCCTAACATTCATTCGTTCAGCGTCTTCATCAGATACGTCCAAGAACGTACAATGTAGGTACGTTTAACTATGAGGTGATACGCCGCAAGGTTATATCTGCGCTGACGCGCTTCGTGCGACTTGTTAGTTTCCGGTGTCCGGTGTTTGGAAGGTATGAGAATGGGGAACAAAATGCCTCCAACGTTTTGACTGCCCTTTGCCCTCATGTTATACGTATAAAGCCCCACACATGCGAAGTGCGCCCTACCAACGATTAATTTATTTAAGAAACAGGCAGTTTGTCGTAAAGTTCTCAATGAAAATTAATTATTTGAATATTGAGCCGCACGCAAATCATTTCAGCGAACGGCTGACAAGCGTGACCGACATTTAAATATGTACAATTGTCACGAAAGCTCCGGAGTACGGACGCGCGCTGTGCCTGCGGACTGCGGCTGCTGGCTGCTGACAGCCGCGACTAATCAACGCGAATTCAAATTTAATTGCATTCATTACGTTAATAAAAACATTAAAATAAGTCCCTCGGCTCTCTCGCAATCTAAACTTACACCCAGTCATTTAAAACATTGTATAAATGAAAAAAAAGTTCTAAATTTCATACGGTTTGTGAGTTCTAGGTGACCCTTTGTAAAACAGGAGACTTAAGGGCTAGGAGACTTAGGCTGTAAAATATGCTACTTATGCTACACGGTGGCAACCTTAGGGCGGAAAGTAAGAAGTTTACAGGACTGTGGTATAATCTGAGAAAGTTGTTGTTTTGTTAAGCGACGCTCTTCAGAAGCTCAGACACACCGTTTATTCAACAGTCCGCTCGTAGGTGCGGAGTCGCAGACAAGGGCTAGAGCATAAATAAATGTGTGTTGTGTTACTGGATAACATGATGCTGATGATCCGTCGACGTTCGCAAACATTAACAGTTTATTGTTAATATTGATATAGCCATATTATATCAGACCGCCACTGGACACTGGACACTGCGCTATACGCTCGATAATCACTTTTGATACTTGACACATATATCTTTGATTATTATTTTTACTATTACAAGATTTCAGAGCCTTGTAGAAATCGCCCACGCCTTTATATAAATCCATAAAAAATGGAATGTGGAGAGGCGTTGGCCTCATTTATACCATTCTGCCATTGGCTTCTTAGCCACGTCCACGTCGGTGTATTGTCAACTTCGTCAACAGCTAACATGAAAGTATTTGTATGATTTGTATGTTGCATCAGTTATTGTGATGTGTAATCTAGTAGATAAATTACTAGAAAAATCGAAAATCAAAACAATATTAGTTTTCGGGCAGTAGGTTCCTTAAGATAAAAGCATCTAATGTGTTTCAAAATAATAATGTATTTTTTATGAGAATCACAAAGATGTTTTCAAGATAATAGCTTTTATGCAAATTGTTACGGCGAATCTTTACGTCAGTACGATTTTCTTTTATAGCAAACCCTGTTATTATGCTTTTAGAATTTTTAAACATAATATATTTTTACATACATACTAAAAAACAAAATTCTTAGAAACTGTTTGTGCGTATATCCGTTTCCTCAAAATGTATTAAACGCATTCATAATTTGAGCGATTTCCTTTTTTTAGCGTACAAAATACTAAAGGCAACAATCCAGCAGCTGTTTTTCATGGGCGAAGCCGGGGCGGATATCTAGTAATAACATGTTACATAACATCATCCCACTGGTCACATCCTTGAAATCTAACGGCCCTATAGTTACATAATGATATGCCGTAGATATACATGTTTTTACTATTGTCGCAACTGCCCGTTTCGTTATGACATTTCCTTCAACACAGAATCAGTGATAAATTAAATGATAAATTATAGAAGACCGTGACCACTCTCAGCACCACTGGTAGGTTCTTTTAAGGAGCTTGTAGTTATGATTATTTAGGCAAGTATCAAAACATACTGATCCACGGGCTGTGCAGTGTTATTTTTATATAATTGTGCAACAGGCACGAGCCATTTGGCCATACCGCTTTATTACTCTGCGATCTGTGAGGGGCGCTACCATAGACAGGCTCTCGCCATTCCCCATCCTAATTGTCGCCGACTACTGACCACTGCGGGCGACTGGCCAGAACAAACATTATTCTTGGACATGCAATTCACCACCAAATAATTTAATTAAAAAACAATTTCTACTTAATCTGAACGTATGCATGAGAAAGGCACGCTCGTAAAAATAACAAATGAATGAAAATAATTTTGTTAAGAAAGAGAACAAAAGCAATAGACTTCTTATATTACTAGGACAGTCAATCGTAAAGGTATCTGCTTCTTAATAGTATTCATTTCTTGCCTGCGCGATCAGATTCTCCCCACAGGCGTCCGCTTAATTGTTATGCACACGTGTTTGCCTTTTTCTCTCCTCCCCTGAAACGAATCAGCATGTATGTATGCCACGTTTTGGCAGTATCATGTAAGTAAGAGGTACCTCCCCATCGTGCCGGCCTAATCCGGCTGCAGGTGATTACCATGCTGCATCGCCAGTATAACCTGTTACGTTGTCAAGAAAAATTTTCTCCGACGGTTTGACCATTTACCTGATAGCCGAACCAAACTAAAAAAGTTTATTAGTAGCCGGTTATAGAAATATCATCAGTTGATTTATTTCTATGAGACCCCCACCCTGTAACTGCTACTGCCTCAGTAACAGAATTTACGATGACCAATATTGATCAATAAAATACAAATAATCATAAATGTAATCACAAATATACCAGATGTAACCAAACAATAAATCAACACTAAATCGAATATCGAACAATCACATGAAATTTACAACTGGCAACACTTGATAAATTTATAATTGGAACGCAATCGGGTTAATTCGTTTACTCGAAATTCGTATTGCGCGGGAATTGAATGGACATTGATTGCAGAATAACTTCGCCGAACATCCCCTCGGCTTAAAATATACATCACATACGAGCTTTACAAGATAATGTACTACTTAATTGAATTACTAAAACTTATTTAGATACGTAATTTTTTTGCGATTTTGATTGGATACCTACGCGGTGCAGTGGATCTGATGTGCTGATGTTAATTGAATGGGGCATGTATCCAGAGTAGATACCGAAACAGACGTTAATGACGTAGGTTAGCTCTTGTTCGTCGTAATACGACTTAACTTAACCTGAATACAAAAAGTCTTCCGTAATCAGTCGAACTGTCAAGGCTGGACAAGCGCCGCCAATCAGTAGTAGGTCCCTCCGAAAAAAAAAAAACTTAACTTCCAAGATTTTATCTACTAAGTACCTATAAGAAGTAGCGCAAAGTAATACAGGCCAATTGGGCCGACACGACCGTATAGATCCGATCTCTTGCTTACATAACACAGGTTAATAATTTATTTCGTGCGGCTTGTGCATTGCCGCGGCATATCGGAGGGAGGAACACATCTTAACAACAATATGTAAACCTCTTTTTGCCGTCGACGATCATCAAAAGACTTCTAATGTTCGTTTCCTAATTTATTTTGTGAAAATATTGTTCAACAATACACAAAAATAATGTGCTTATCTTATATTCAAAAGTACTTTCGGCAAACACATAAAGTGTGACTTAAATCAGATTGGATACCCAATGAGCGCTTTACAGTCGCGTCACGTCCGAAGCCAATGTCTATAGCTTGTTGTGAACAAGATGAAAAATAAAAGGAGTAACCGATGGCAGTATAACTCTTCCTGTGGCATCAGCTGTCCGAATTTTTGATCGATTGACAACGATTGTCAAATCGATCGTAATTCGACTTGCTTCGATCAATCAACAATTTAAAATTGTATTATTTTCACATGTTGCTCTTGTTCACGAGAATTCGGCTCGGGGGTGGGGTTAGCGATTAATATTTGTTTGTTCAAGAGATATAGAAGTAACTTTTTTAGTTCAGATGAATGCGGGGAGAAAGGGGCTGTCTTGGTGGTAAATAAGGGATCTCCGAGCATTAAAAGTAAAAGGGTGATCTGATGATGTGATAAACAAAAACATTTGTTCACACATTCACGGTGAAATTAGTTTATTATAAATTTGGGTTACAATTCGAAAGCCGGACTCGTTTCCCTCCGCTTACCACATTGGGAAGAAAGGGTGAAAATGTCTGCCACAGGCAGACCTGATTGGTTGATAGAGAAGGAATATGAGAAGGACTATTTTTGTCTATGAAATACGGCATGCGCATTGCGTAAAGAAAAATGAATGAAAGGAAAAGACAAATATTGAATCACATTTGCTTTCTTTTTCGACTCAGACGGGCGCGTTTCAGACTGTATTCTCTATTTATCTTATCTCTATAAATTGTCCCTGCTAGCTTAAGGCGCAAGTCAATGAAGTAGTATTGTTATTTTGTTTTATTTTTTATTTTATTTAAAGTTGGTACTCGAACAGCTCACTCTTTAACACAGTACTGAAAATTGCACTTTATATAGATTTCTAATGGGTGTACGAATGAATGGGGCACACTGTTTATTTATTTATTAGTGTCAAGTCATCATGAATGGTACAGAGAACGTCACGTCAACAGTTTCTGCTTCCCGTTGAACTAAGACTACTTTGACATAGTCTAATCTTAGAATAGCTTACAGTGGAACCACACGTGCGTGGAAAACCATATAACTAAGTATATTATGGCCGTACATTACTCAGTTTCGCATTTCACTGACGTAGTAAATAAACAAGCCGTACGTGAACTTTCTTTTTTCAAAAAGAACAAAGCGAGACCCTGCTATTTGAAAAAAAAAATGTAAACGGCTTCTAGAGTCAAGCCCTTAGATCTTTTAAAACAAGACTTAAGACTTCATATATTTATCTAGTAGCTTTTTGCCAACATTTTACTAATGTAACTTTTCTGTTACCAACTCGGGTATTTTGTTTTATCAGACCTCCGTGATTTTGATTCTTCATATTTTGATGTACCTCTCGCCACTTGAGTAATAAAAACGAATCTAACAACCATATTCCGGTTAAAATCCGATAAGTCGTTTAGGCTGTAGTAGGGAGCAGAGAATTGTGCATACATACCTACAAATGTTCAAAAAACATTACCCTCCTTTTAATGCAGTCAGGTAAAAAAGTGAAGGTCCCACCGAGATTTGAACTCGGATCGCTGGATTCAGAGTCCAGAGTGCTAACCATTACACCATGGGACCGCGAATGGGATATATGAAATGTTGGATCCAACGAAAACAATTTATTGTAAAATATTCTTTTTATGCTTTCGCTGCAACGTTTCAATTTAAACCTAATGTACGCTTCATAAACACTTCTCACAGGGGCTTCAGTTTGGTTCGTGTTTCATTTTAACATAGGTTATGATTTAAACGTACCTAAGCTAGTGCATGCAGCCGGATTGGGCCGGCGCGGGTGGTGGCTCAGTCATGATACCGCCGTAAACTGACAGCTATGCTATCGCGTTTCGTGCGGTCTGGGAGGAGTCGGTGGCCCATTGGCAGGGAAGAGTGAAACACTCCAACATAACAATTATGTGGAGGTACCCATATGGACATCGGCACTTTATCATCACGGTCATCCAAAGTCTAACAGTACATTCGGGTCACAAGCAATAGTCACGTGGTAGCCATTAGGAAATAACTAGTCATGTGCTATATATAAAAGACACGAAGACTGGCAGGAGCCCTGGTAACAGGTAACAGCTCAGGTAATCGTGAATGCTGCGCCCGGAGCCGGGGGCTCGGGACCGCCCAACACAGGGATGTTTATTCGTGTATTTTAATTTTAAACATTTATACAATTTCTGAAATAAAAAACTTATAAATATTTTTTGTTGTCTAGTACCTGTAACAGAAAAATGCTAAGGACCTTAGCACTTTTTTTTGTGATGCGGGGAAACGCCCAGTGCCAAGTATTGTCGTGGCGGTGGGGTTCGATAGCCTGGGGTGAACCCCAACACCTTGGGCGAAGCCAATTGAACCGATGAGAGGCTGCCCTTTGTACCCCTCTTATAAGAAAAGGGGACAAAAGAGAAGGAGGAGGAGCTGCTCTTTGTACTCCTCTTATAAGAAGAGGAGACAAAAAAGCAAAAGAAAAGGGCCGCCCCTTTTGCGCGTGGGGCACGGGGCGAGGATGGGAACCTTACCTCATTGCACTGTCCCAAAGTTGGTGGGGGTCCTGTGGATCGGAACAACCCCACCTGCGGAGGTGGCGTCCGTCCCTTAGGGGGCTGACTAGCCATCGAGGTGCCCTGATGATTTGTTGTTCCGGGGCGCCTCACCAACAGCGGCACTGATGGCACTCGCTGTGGTTTCTGTGGGTATTCGGCACTTCAATGTGCCACGAGCACCACACATCACGGGACCCCACCTAGAACCAGTGAAGGCGCGTAAATGCGTTTCCCCGCGTCATCAAAAAGGCTAACGCAGCGAGTAGTAAAGGCTAACGTAGCGAGTAGTAAAGGCTAAGATAGCGAGTAGTAAAGCCTAACGTAGCGAGTAGTAAAGGCTAACGCAGCGAGTAGTAAAGGCTAATGCAGCGAGTAGTAAAGGCTAATGCAGCGAGTAGTAAAGGCTAACGCAGCGAGTAGTAAAGGCTAACGCAGCGAGTAGTAAAGGCTAACGCAGCAAGTAGTAAAAGCTAACGCAGCGAGTAGTAAAGGCTAACGCAGCGAGTAGTAAAGGCTAACGTAGCGAGTAGTAAAGGCTAACGTAGCGAGTAGTAAGTGAACAGATACGGTATTATGATGATTATATACAATTCAATAAGATAAAGAAATAAAATGTACACGATATTTCTTTTACAGTTAACATTTCTAAGAGCCACAAAATATACTAAATACAGTTAAGACTTTAGGATTTAGGCAATAAAAAACGAAAATGTAAAATCTATATTCAGATAAATCATGATAATACGCACTATGGTTTATTTGAAAATGGCGGGAGCACGCGTATGACACGCGTACGTCGCGCGCCAACTTATTATTATTTTTTTAATAATGATCAAAAATATTTAATTGCATATTATTGTCCCGACTAATCCCTTAGAGTGCTTGTTAAATAAACATGAAGATTGATGTTTACCAGCGCATTATGTACGAGTTATGTTAAACTTTTCACTATGGATGGTATGTAAATTTATTTTGTGGTATCCAGTTACAGGTTCTTTTTGACCGACCTGGCAAAGAGGAAGTTTCGATTTTATTTTTAATGTTTGTATCTATCTTCTTCGGATTTCAAATTCGATACTCGTAATGAGTTCGGTGCTGAAATTTGTGTTTGCTTTTGTTTCCAAAAATTGAAATAAATTTTACTATGTACCTACTTAGTAGGTACAAGGTACTATTACACATTTTACTGACTATGACTATTTACTTTTTATGATTTATGGATTTGAATTTAGACGTCCGTTCATAGGACTACCTTACCTAAAGAGAAACTCGATGTCCTCCAATTTTAAGGTGTGGGATTCTTCTCAAGATGGCGGGGGGATTTAGCAAAAACTAATATACAGTGTAAATATTATCTCAATAATTAAAATTTAACTAAACAAGTTTCTTTAAATTTACTCAGAATTTCACAATCAAAATCAACATTTATACAAATTTAGTTTTATTAAAATTGATACGGAAGCCAGGAAAGAAGATTTTTTTCTTCAATTAGGAATACTTCCGTATATACTTAAAATGGTTATGTTAAGTATAGATTTTTAAATGTGCAACGCGTGAAAGAAATCTTCGGAGAAATCATTAGTAACCTCACTACGCTTAATAAAAAAATCGCACATTGCAACAAATTCCGCCAAATTCATTTGACGTTAAGCATTTAAAATTACAATTTCTGTATAACAGACATATTAATAATCAAACTGCATGTGTACGTAATGCTAAGCATAATGTCAAATATATACTTTTAATTGCATAATTTTATTTTGAATCCGGTGACTGCAATTCCTAAGAAATATTTTAAAAGAAAAATCTTTTGAGTCCTCTTCAACGCTGAAAGTAACGTATTCAAGTATATACACAACGATGTGTATAAAAGACAGACAGGAGATATAAAATGTATATTCATATGCAATATTTACACCCAATAGGCTACGCACCAATATTTTACATTACTCTAAATAATTGTTCAGTGGATCAAACCGGTACGCCAGACGAAAATGCTCCTTATGGACCATCTGTAAGCTCGACATCGGCATATCAGTGAGGGCGTAGGGGTAAGCGCCGATTAAGTTCGGCACGTGCGACCCCCTCGTGAGATCCAATCGCCAAAGCTTTCCCACGAACTGCTACTGATCATCACATCACGTCCAGTCAGTCCACAGAAGAGCTCAACTCCCCGATTCATCATCATCATTAGCCTCGGCCCCTGTCAGAGCTGAAATCTCCTTCAATTCCCAGATAATCGGTCAGTAGAACATCAATGAGTACAAACATTGTGTGTATCACATACCTCATATTATAGATTTTTTATAGCATGAAGGGGGGCCATGTATTACAATGTAAATAATTGAAATAATCTGTCAAATTAAAACGAAGAGTTGTATGTGTCTGGAATCATCATTTATATCCGTACAGTTTGATACGCAACCTGATGTGTTACCTGATACGGGAATAAAAAGATCGTTATTTTTTAAAGATTTTCATTATTGTAATTGTACAAAAATATCTGTAAATCAATCGTTTTAACATTTAGTTTTAGCGTTTAGTTTTAACATTTAGTTTTAATATTTATTTTTAACATTTAGTTTTAACATTTAGTTTTAAGATTTATTTTTAACATTTAATCTCATACATCTTTCTACGTGAACAGAAAACATGTGTGACATGAGACGTGAGCAACAGGTAGAGCACGTGACCGGCACGCGAACACTTCTTCCTGTCATTGTTAATATAAAGTATATGTTCAAATGAATATAAGGGGGTGGGCGTTGTGTAACAAAATCTCTTCCTAGAAATAAAGTTACTTAAAAAGTTAGGGTCATGGCTGTGGCCTGTTGGAGCAGCCATCAGTGTGGGAGAATCAAATAAGTGTCAAACTAAATATTGACTAAATCAAAAGAAACTAAATGGAGTGTCAACAATTCTTATGGAACCAGCATCGGAGGCGGGACCACTCCCGTCTCTCTGACAGATAAGGTCCCGAATGTACGTCTATTGCAAATGTCTGTGTGTACGCGTAGTATTTCTTTTATTTATAGAATAGGGAGCAAACGAGCAATTCTGTCACCTAATGGTAAGTGATCACCAACGCCCACAGATATGCTTATCACTAGATGCTTCTCAATTGCCTTGCCTGCCCTATGTTCTTTTCTCTTTTTATAGAATATGGGGGCAAATGAGAACTCGGAGCCTTTTTACGACTACCGACGCTCATAGACATCCATATATTTACTATTCCTGTGCGTTACCCTCCTTCCCCCTACCCCCAATGGACCACCGGCTACTCACAAACCGCACGAAACGCGACACTGAAGATCACTTTACGGATGCATTATGTGAGCGAGAGGTACCTCCGCGGTCGTGCCGGCCCATAAAAGGATGTAGTGTAAATGACACTACCTCTTCCTAAAAGCTATGCAGTATGTTTTTAAAAGATACGGGGCAAACAAGCATTTGGTACGGAACTACCGCCATGTATAGACGTCTGCAGAACCCTGGATCCGCACACGCGTTGCCTCTGCGATAGGGGCAGGCTCCTTTCTCGTCAGCCTCAGCTCATATCGGCTTGTAGATGCCGCGCGTGACGGGTGGTGGGCACCGTACTGATACTGTGTTGTGTGCGGCAGTAAATTGCGCCTGGAACACAGCTGCGGAGTGTGGGACATCGAGGCGGTGACAGTGGAACTTAGTCCTCTGCCGCCATGAGGAAACTGACGTTCTGCTGTTGGAATTAGTCCAAACATCTCTCTCTTGTAGACGCGGCTGAGGATGCTGAGCGAGCCAACATCTCTCTGTAATGCAAGAGGATGAAGCTTTTCAGTAATAACGTAAGAGTTGCGAACGCGACTTCGGTTAGCAATGCTCCGTGAACAGCAAAAGAAAATTTTGCTTTTATGGTTATTATGAGATATCAGGGGTACCGCGAGAAGAGCGCCCAGCTCGTTCACTTTGGTCTAGAATCATGAAATCTAGCGAGTAGTGACTGTAGAAAGTGGAAAAGATCCGAAAATTGAGGTGAAGCGACAGCTATGCTGTCGTGCTTCTTATTCTATGCTGTATGTGAAGGTGACCCGGGGGCTAGTGGGAGCTAGTGTATCCTCTACACTGTACTTGATGTTCAGCGACGTTGTTCAGACCATAATATCTCCATATCGGTGAGAGATATAGTTTATGGCCTGTACTTCTTATGGTATGCGCTACGAGTTTATATTTGTTTACGCGTTGAATACTTTGCAGGAAAGTTGGTGTTTATGAGTTAACAACAATATACATTCTAGAATGTCGGTGATCAATTTAGTATATCAAAACGGCCGAATGCCTTTTTTAAGTCCTAACCTCATCAAAGGAAAGTTAAAAGAATATAAAAATACTTATTTATTAAACTATTAATGAAACAATTATAATACACAAAAGCAGCTGCTAATTGTTATGTAAAAAAAAGTTGACAATTATTTTACAAAATTCTAGTATCATACATTGAACTTGCTTGTCAAGATCATAACATTCGTCTATAGTTTATTTTATTACTCAGAGGAAATTTTGTGAACAGGAAGAGACAAAGCAAACACAGATTACCTAACCATTTATCTGTGTCCAATATGGCATATTGCGCGGGATTTGGAAATGTTTCTAATTTTACACAATGTTTGTTGGCTGTTATCTAACTACTATTTGTACTTATTTTAAAATAACACACTTTTTCAAGACATGAAAGTAAATATATTTTTAATAATATACCAGCATTTCATGGCGGCCATATGAGTCAGCGATACTTCTCCGGTGTCGGCCGAATTCGCTCGTAATGCAGCTGTCATACAACGACATAGGTATGGCCTACGTGAGTCTTGCCTACGCCTAAGTGGGCGTTCTATGGCAACCCTCCACTTAGTCTTCAATTATTTATGTATCGGAAAATCCTGAGTCGGGATTTCGTAAAGTGTAAGCGGACTACCGATATGAATAAACATCAGCTATTTATTTATTTATTTATTTTTTTGTAAAACGACAATGTTAGTAATAAACATAAAACTATATCAGTATAAGAACAATGTTAAGAAGCGTACAACTAGTACAATTAAGGCCCGTTTGTTCCCAAATGAATCCTATGAACAAACCTACAATGATCCAAATTGCGCGTCCTCGTAGCTGCATCACTTGTAAGGGAACGAGTGAACTCGTTTATAACACTCGTAACAGTATAAGCTTTGAAGCGCAAACCTATGATCGACGCAAGTTTTCAGTTCTGCCACGATTTATGTGAGAGGCGCGTACCGACTCACAGATAGAGGGACAAAATTTTGCATATACAATTATTTTTAATATACACTAAAGTAAGGTTCTGGAGTGGAAGCCGCGTTTAGAAAAACGAAGTGTTGGTCGACCATTCACCAGGGGGGAAGACGGTCTCCGTGCAGTAGCCGGTCCGGGATGGATGCGAGTAGCAGGTAATCGGTCGTCTTGGCGTTCGTTGAGAGAGGCCCGCGTCCAGCAGTGGCCGAGAAGGGCTGATGATGATGAAGATGGTGTTGATGATACACTAAAGTGTGGAATACAGACAAATATTAAATATAGATATTTGTGTTCGTGGTTTTTAACAAAATTCCAACAGCACAATAGCACTGTTTCTTTATAAGATTGACAATAGTTGAGGTCGTGAACACGCTCCAGGGAAGATGTACCTCGAGCAACAACTACCAGATCTGTTAGATTCGCTTAGTGTTTGATACGACTGCAGTGCTTTACACAAGCTGATAACACGCAGGTGATGTAGGTCAGTAGGTGCGGCCGTGCGTGTGTTGATCTCTTGTTATTCTCCGGTGGCCTCATTCATCAGCTACAGCTTGCCAAAACTGGCCCTGACCGAATTTAACTTAAGGGTCGACTTGGGATGTTTAAATTCAGTAGATATTTGTTTTTTTTTCCCACTAGTGTGGCTATACCGATGTCAGACAGAAATATAATTATCCTTTGTCCTTTGGTAACGAAGGGGAACGCATTTACGCACGATACCTGGGAGCTCGGGTAGACCCTCAGACCTATGTTGGCCGAGTCCAACATAGGTCTGTCCATTGGGTAGCAATACCAACTAAACCCCTACGGGAGCCTTCACCTCACCGTCTTTGTGAAGTGAACCGGGTTCCCATCCCGGCCCAACACAGGGGCACTACAGAAGGCGCAGCAGATAGCGTCGCCTTCGTACCCCCATTCGTCGTCGGCGGGGGGAGGCCGCGTCGGCAGCCTCCTCTGACACCCGCTCGTCGGCTTCCTTCTGGGACATGACGGTCTCGCAGAAGGAAGCCATCGCCTGGTAGGACTCGTCGCTGCCGAGCACCGCGACGATGATACTCGACTTTGACAAATCCCTTCCGACAACTGAAATATAATTATCCTGGCTTATATATGGCTGGCTATATAATAAGCCATTGTAACCCCGTTCATGCCACTATTTATTCAGCTATGCAAATTGAAAGCATTTCGTACTCAAATATTCTTTATGATTAAATCTTCTAGGGATAAAGTTAATCTTTAGAAAATATGAGCATTTTCTTCTTATTCAATTCGCCGGGGGTCCCGAGCCAGTTCAAAGTTATCATTATTACCATAAACATTTTAGGGATATATAATATTGTTAGGGGGTTTCATTATTATGTTACTCTACAATTATTTTCCTTGTCATCTTGTCCTTTTCGACTCGAATCCCAAAATAGTCCACTTAATACTTATTAGTTTGTCTGTCTCGGGTGATTACTAACTTGTAATTACTGATAACGCCGAGCCCCGGGTTCGACGTGCAACGGGGCCCGAGCCCCCGCGGGGGCGGGAGCTGCCAGCGCGCGCCCGGCGCCGCACTCCCTCACTGCTGGCGCGGTCTTACGCACGCGTTCATGAGTTGCTAAAAATATTTGTGAGTGAAAATGGTGCTCGCCGATTTTCTGACTGAAACTAGACGGAAGTGGTTACAGGTATGCTATTTCTCATTTGTTATAAGATATTCGCATGGGGATTTTGAAATAGGGCATGATAACTAGACAACAATTCGTTATTATAATGTTTTGACCAAATCTTTCGACTTTTAATTATTTATTACACGTAAACTACATATGTGTATTAGAAAGATAGAGTTATAGTATGTGGACAGTGTATTTTTTATTTTAACTTTAATGCACACGTCAAATACCTATCAGTAAAATATAATTTAAAAAAAATGTGCACTTGTGATCCCTACGGGTGAGTGTTTAAAAACAATAAAATGTTTTGGACTATTTCTAACACATAATACATACGCCCTAACGTTTATAGATTTGTTATTTGTTATGTTCGATGTGGTTCGGAATCCGCATACGAATGCGATGGGTACAGTAAATATACGCCAAACTATGTAGCGCCTACGTCACGCTAGTGCGTGTGGCTCCCGCTACTACCCCGGGCGGAGTAGGGAGTAGAGGGGTAGAGGAGGAGAGGAGTGGCGGAGTAGACCTTTAAGATTCCTTTTTTTTACAAACAATAATTAGTAATTAGAAGATGATTCTATATTCCATAGTCCATATAGCCAGCACATATGGCACGAGAAGTGCGAAGCATTCGATAAAGTTTTGGCTACATATTTCTATTGTATGGTATGTGACCATACAACCAAGCAGTATGATTACCTAATGATGGTCCATACCGTTTAACTCAGGATAAGATCCTTCGCCTTCCTCTTCCGCATACTCATAACATTAGCAGCTATTTCCACTCTCGCGCCGGCCCGATTACACCGCAATAATACAGAACTACACTACAGGAGGTACCCCTTAGCTGGACTTTTAAAGACTATGCCATTGCCTACTGCTACAAATTTTATATGAATTGTGAAATATATTTCTCCATTATAGAAAGAAGGCAGCGTGTTTTGGAGATTTCACAAGAACATTAGATAAGTGTGCTTACCTTGCGGTCGAGCTAGCGATAAATGTGGTGTGTGCACATGATAGCGTCCGTCTGTCCGTCCGCCGGCCTGACAGCGGACGAGCGGCGTCCGCCCTATAGCGGCTCTGTTTATATAAAACTTGTGTCAAACCTTTTATTTAAATTAATTTAAGAATAAATATCGAAGTTACCGCTTCAATGATACCGCTTCAATGTAATAATTTTCAGTGTAAAAGTTTCTACGTGTGTTTGTTACTCTTTCACGCAGAGACGAATTAAAAAATGAAGTATTACAATAAAAGTACTTTTACGGATTTTATCGCGGTTTATTTAATTATATCACTAGTCCGACGTTTCAAATGCTCTACAGCGACCATGATTACGTCCACTCGTCAATAACATCTGTAAAGGTAGTTTTGTTGTGATGCGTAATATTCGCGTAAACTGAAGACATTTATATGAGAATTAAGTCGGTGAAATTTGGTACATACATCACAAACTGGAAAAATCTAAAAATTACTTTAAATCCCGAATAAACGAATAGATCCTTTTGGGATACACGTAGAGCGGTGGTCTTGTAACATTGCACGCGGATCGTTACCTTTTTTGTTGACGCGGGGAAACGCATTTACGCGCCTTCACTGGCCCTGGCTGGGGTCCAGTGGTGTGTGGAGCTCGCGGCACATTATATAGTGCCGAATACCAATAAAAACCACCGCGAGTGCCACCAGCGCCACCTTTGTTGAGGTGCCCCGGCACAGCAAACCTCGACGGCAAGTCAGCCCCCGATGGGACCGACGCCACCTCCACGGATGGGGTTGCCCCGCACCACATGACAACCCCACCGACTTAGCGACAGTGCAATGGGGTGAGGTTCCCATCCTCGCCCCTTGCCTCGTGCGCAAAAGCGTCTCGGATCACCCCAGATTACTGAGCCCCACCGCCACGACAAGGCTTCAACCATGGTAGGGAACTCATAATAAATAGTCTTTCTTACTGTAGGCGAGCAGTCGATTGCGGTAATATCGATGTAAATAACGACCAGCATAGCAGATATGTAGACGCGTTGCAGTTCTTTACCCCCATACTGCTATTAGACATCGGAGTCGCAACTCGCACGCAACGTGACAGCATAGCCATAACTTCACGCCACAAGGCTCACTGCTCCTGAGAGCAGTAACAATGTCATAATGGCGGCCATACAAGCTGTTTATAACTGTCGTGAGTAGCGCCAGACGCGCGTCACAGCAGCCACACGGGCAGACTCGCGTGCTCCATCGACATACTTCTGCAAGATGGACTTGCTGCATTGCAGCCACCAAACATACCAAAAGATCTCCCGATATATATGCGTATGCTGTTATGTTTAGCGTGGTCCGCGTCAGCCGGGGGCCGCGGGAGGTCAGTGAAGGGGTGAATCTAGTACAGAGGGCATTCATTTGACCATCGACCCGCAGGACTGTATGTGTCACTGAGATTCAGATCTACAGAATCATGATTATAAATGATTATAAATGATTATAAAAGATTATAAATGATTATAAATGATTAGTTAGCCGATAGGTGCGGACGAGCAGTCTGCCGGTCGGGGCCAGCTTGGAGCTTTCACTTATACCACGAGTTAATTAAAATTATGAACGACGAAACCGAAGTCCTTTCATGTCAAGCCCGGGAACTCCTAATTATTAATTCTACGAGTATCTTACGATTTCATGAAAGGAGAAAATTTTCATTTTAATAGAGTCATCACCGGTCGAACTTCCATTCATTATAATTCTAATTAATATCAAGACATCGTCTTTTTATGACATTAAAATTTTAAGTTTTTAAATCATTAAACATTAAAGTCTAATACACCTTTCGAGACGATACCACGTATGCCTGACTGCACAAGTCCTTACTAGAGCTGAAACATATTTCATATTTTTTAAACATTCAGGATTTTTGTTATAACTTTCTTGCAGAATTTAAACTCCCGGCGTAGCGCGTATGGTATACTCGTTTTCGTTACCACTGTGCCAAATGGTAGTCTTCGAATAAAAAGCTTTGATAATAAAAAATAAAAAAATATGACAAACTGCTAATAGGGGTTGCAGTACAGGTTTGTCAGTGTTAGAATAACTTGTGATAATGTGATTGAGATCAATGAAATTCTTTCCTTTATCTTGTATGAAGTACATTTCACTATACCTCGCACCAGGTCCTAGTGGACAGGCCGCCGCTGCGCCCGCGTGCTGCGGGACCTCCCCCCGCTACACGAACTGTAATATTGCTGCGCGTCACTACACATGTACCGTCACTACACATGTACCGTCACTACACATGTACCGTCACTACACATGTACCGTCACTACACATGTACCGTCACTACACATGTACCGACTGTAGGCGACACACTCTGTGATCCTAACACCGTCACGGTGCTCGACGAGATCGGTCGGTTTATTCCATAGGAGAATAGCGAGTAGAGATATCTTCACTTGCTATCCCGATATTTCCACGGAAACAGAACAAGCCACAGGGCGCAGCTAGTGTAACATACCATGACACGAATAAGAAATAGCAATGCACAGCTGTGTAAGTGACCGCTGCGAGCGCTGTGCGGCGCCGTCGCAGCGCACGTGAGTGTGCAGCGCTGCCACTGATCTCTACATAAATGAACAGCGGATACTGTGGCTCGATATTGACGCACTTCAACAAACACAACACAAATAACTAATTATCGCGTACAGTGTATGTGCGTCCATTGCTAATGTACTGACAGTTCATCATTTTCAACGTATGAATCTCAGAAGCTCGACGGATGGGCAGGTAAATATTTAGTAATCTAAACACTAACTTGCCCATCCGTCGTGCCTACACATTATACTTGTCTCGCCGCCAATGTGTATGTATGTATACATTGTCGGCGAGCGCTTGTGAGTTGGAAGCGCTGTCTATCAGTACATCAGCCCCGCACTCGCCGGAGCGCGGGTTGAGCGTTCAACTTTGTTCCTCAAGGATCTCGCGCTAGGGCTGTCTACAGTACAAACTGTTATGTTATACAGTATTTTTACTATCCAAGGCGGTACAGCCTCGGGTTCGTTTTAAAGTAAATCCCTCCAATGATTTCCATGCACAGGATTCTTCTTCCACCTTTACACCTATATTCCTGAAATTACGTACTCGATTTCAACAATCGAAGCTTCGTTTTTTGTTTTTATAGTGTAAGTGTGGTGGCAAACGAGAAATTAAAACGTTTCAACGACTACCGACGGCTACAGACTATCCTTATTATTGTCCTGCAATGCGCAATGCATTACTTTTCGCCACCCGTCCTACAGGCCTGCCGCGTGCGTCTATTCATGCGTCCATCAGGTTGCCCTTCTTTTAATCGTTTTGATCCTCTGGCCTCGCCCATTTTTACGAGGTTTAGTATCCATCTCTGGCCCCGTACGGGGTAGGTATCTATTAAATATGGTACCTTGGAAAAATGTCGGCAGTAAGCGATCTCCTTCCGTTACTTCGTTAAAGTCAGTTGGGGCTGAACTCTATAGAGTGCCAACCCTGCAAATAAATCGATTTCTCGGTGTTAGTAAGTGGCGGGCCGCTGGTGCCGGGTGCTGGGCGCGGGCTCCTCGCTGTAGGCACTAAATATTAATGTGCATATCTTTTGTGCTGCGGACTATTGTGCGGCGCGCAGTTGACCTTCAGACGTCCAGATAGCTTCAGATCCTGCCTGATAATTCACTCTCATCAATATGTTGTCTCGACTTCGAAGACACGGGCCATGCACATGTGTTGCTCAACGTCAGCACCGCGCAGGCGCCATCGCGCTAGTCCTACATATCTGTATGTGAATTTGTAACACTTGTTTATATTCCTTTCTACTCAACTGCGACAGACGGAAGGTAATGTTTAACGAATGTATAGGGTTAACAGTCTGCTCATTAAAAGTAACAATTTTGATTTACATGAGATCTTCTAATCTAGAAGATATCTTGTAAATGACAGCAGCAGTGTCTACAGTTCTCAGTGGAGAGGTTACACGTTTGGTGGTCGCGGTAGGTCTCTGTCTGATGTAGGAAGGTCAGCACAGTCTGTTCACAGTTCGGGATTGGTCGAATTCAATTCACAATTGGGGAGGTTGTACTTTGTGTACAGGTGGCGGTGGTAGCCGAATAATTCTCCAACACAAACTTTAGAAGTCACATACATAAAGCACCTGTTAGCACCTGATCAAGCGACGGTTAGTGGCCGTTGGCGGCTGCCGGCGGGCGGTGGATCTGCAAGTACGTGTTGTCGGTCACACCGTCACGCCGTCACGCCGCGTGCGCACCCCTCACTAAACCTCGTCCTTGTAAATGTTCGCAAGTAAATCCATCACTAAAATAACATGTGCAACTAACCCCTTTTTTGTTAACGTGTGAAAATCCATTAGCGACCTACCATAGAAACTGGGTTTTGTGAGGGTGTGCCGGATTCCGAGATCCTATAAACTAACAAATCTGACTAGCCAGAGGCTGCCAACCAAAAATTTGTGGCGTCGCAACGCAAGAAACTACTTTTACGGATTTTATTGCGGTTTATTTCATTATTTAACGAACCCGACGATTCAGAAGTTTTAGCGCAACCATGGTCATGGGGGACCAGGGTTTTATTTCCGCAGGCATAATTTGTTTGCTCGCAAGCCATTACAAAGTTCATCGAATGTTGCCGTCTGTGAGCCTACCCTGTTAATATGATCTGTGATGATTATTTGATGATGGTAAGCGGTCACGCATCATAACAGTAGTGTGTATAACGGAAGCGTGCGTGAGTGCTGGCATTTGTACAGCAGCTCCGTGGTGCCGCAGGGGGGCGGGGCACGCTGGCGCCGCGACCACCTGTACGTGCTGCGTGTCTGCGTGCTCGTTGCAAATTTTATGAACATCCTTCTGTACCGCCACTGCGACGTACGTGGGTGTCATTACACAAGCTCCAAGCGTTACTTTGCCCGCACTTAAAGGTGACATTCTATGTGAATCAACAAATGAAACATCAAATGTAAATAGTTAATAAAAAATAGTTTTGACTTTAGACGGTTAAATTCATCATTAAGTTTTGTGGTGCCTCCAATTTCAACGGAATTGAATTTATTCAGTCACTCTTATTGCCCCGTAGTTTGTCGCCCCGAAACTGAAAATATAGTGGATTCATTTGCAATCGAGAAAGCAGTTACAAACCGATATAACGTGTATTTCAGAAACGATTTTCTTTTACATGTTAAGTATTACCATTATTCAGGGTAGCTGATTTGCAGCGGAATTGAGCCGGCACGACCGGAGAGGTACCTCTCGTTCGCATGTTACTGGGGTAAAGTGACAACCTCGGTGTCGCGTTTTAAGCGGTTTGAGAGTAACCAATGGACGATTGGGGGAGGGGATGTGAAAAGGAGGGCAACGCATCGGCATAGTAATTATGTTTATGTTTATGAGCGTCGGTAGTCGTAAAAGGCTCCGGTTCCCGTTTGTCCCCCAATTCTATAAAAAGAAATTGAGATACCTACATAAAACAAAAAACAAACAAACATATATATTTTAAAAAAGCGTTTATATAATAATAAGAATGTCGTCCTAGCCGAATTTCGGAACCCTCATGCGTAGTTTTATATGCCCTACATATATGCATACCCTAGACATGATGTTTTTTATCTCCACCCGATGTATCGATATGTTAATCTTTTTCCTTCGATGTTTCAAAGCAATACTAATATTTGTATATCTTGTGACAACCCTACACCCAGGGACGCCACTGTTTTATAACTTTGTTAAGGAACTTTTGTCTCCATCGTAAGTAACATAACTCACAGTTACAAGCAAAGTTACGATTTTTTTGTTGATTTAATACTTTTCATAGGTACAGAATAAAACTTAGAACTAAACACAATAAAAGAAACTAGGACCAATAAAATAATGTTCGTTTGGTTATATCAATTGAAAACGTAAGAGATTGCTCATGAGCTCTAATGCAACACCAGTTCATTGCTCAGCTGGAATATTTCGTAGTGAAACTTCTACCTACGAAGCGTTCCACGTTATGGCTAGAAAAACGCGATACGACATGAATGGAAAAAAATCCTTTTTCTGTAGGAGTCGTACGTCACTTGTCTGTAGTTTCACTTCCACTATGCGTGAAATGCACACACTATCTTTTCTTATAATCATAATTGTTGAATAATGATTTACTGCTGCACTGGGTCACACAACGACCAGCGGTCTGGAACACTCGAGCTACTAATAAATAAGAGATAGCCTCATTCCGCTATCGGCTCGTAAACAACTCACGCTTGGCCGGACGCTGCGCCAGAGGCGCGCCCGGGCGTATCTCTCGCTCGCTCGACACATCTCGTGCGGCCTGTGAGTTCTCTTTGGCCCGGAGGAGTGAAGGCACAGAACAGTGAGACGGTCATCTACGTCCTCCTACTGCTTCTTTGTTCCCTTATACCATTCAAATTGCATTGCATTGACTACACTGTCACCCAATTGTGTTCTAAGTGAGTAGTCCGAGCCGTCCTGTGGTCAACTACGCGTGAACAGACATCAGACTGCTCCCCGCCAGCCCAACTCGCTCAAGATTCACGTCCACTGCGTGTCACGTGCCACAGGTGCGACGTGTCCCTAGTCACTAGTGTCACGTGATCCTGTCGCTTTACACGGAAATGCAGTAATGGACCCACGTCTTGCATTCTTTATTTATATTCGACGATATATTAAACATAAGTTTCTTTTGTCAACAGGCGTTCAAGCTGTTCAAGAATAAAAAGAATAAAAAGGGCACGCGCAACCGCGTGTCGCCGTCCCTGGACCGGTGCGCACTGAGCGGTACAGTGGACGCGCGGCCCGAGATAGACTTGCAGCGCTTCTGCCCCTGCCGCACCTCACTGCCCCTGCACGAGGAGGACCGCTCCTACTATAGCTACAGCTCCGATTCACACAGCCTACGCAGCCGCAGCGGGCGGAGCGACTCGGCCTACGAGTCGGATGCGCGCAGTAGCCCCGCCCATTGTTCCGCGTACGCAGCTAGCCCCGCCCCCCGATCGTACGTGACGTACTTCGTGCACGAGGAGGACAGCAGCAGCGTGCACACGGAGTACACGCTACTGGACTACGAGCCGCCCGACGAGGAGCAGCAGAACATAATCAACGAGAGCATAGAGCTGGTCACCACCTTATGAGAGGTGCGGCGCATGCTGTGCGCTCTTGGCCTAAGGAGCGGGTGGAATGTTTAAAAACTAGTTACTAGATCAACCTTATGCTACATGCTCAAAGTCGATGGAACTACTACTAACTAACCCCGGATGTAAAAGTGGAAAATAAGGAATGAAAAGTGTTCCTCGACCGTTTAACTCCTGTTACTGACAGAGTTTGCTGCGTTCATTGCAGTAGTAGACAATTATGTATCTCATATAAACCGTTAAAGCCAGGGGACGAAGGGCTAGGGCAGACCGCGATCTCTGGTGCCGTGTACGTAGTTCAATGTGTTTGTAGGACTCTGGAGGCGGCGGACATAATCAAACGTAATCAAACGCTATCCCGGTAAATCAGCTAAGGACCGTTTTATCCAAGATATATTTTAAAACTTATAATAGGATGGCAGTATATGAAAAGGATATAAAAAGGATAAAAGTACACATCATAGCAGTCTCTAGCCTACTTTGAACATAAAATGGATTTAAAAATATTTATGATTTGATAACTTTCATTGCTCGGACATTTCTCACATCACTTCATTTCTTTATCGTGACAAATAGTGTTATAACTTACCTTATCCTCAGAAGTAATATATGTACCTCATAATGTTAAAAAAAAGATTTAAGTTGTTCATAGGTCTTAGATGGTAATGTTTCATTTTTTTAGACTATTAACTATTTCGCGTTTCAGTTACCGTTTGAAATATACTCGGCCACAGGGTCTGGTAATGTTTCTAGTACAGTGAACGTTTGGTAGGAGGTAGCACCACGCTGCACCATAGCACCATGCTGCATCATAGACGGATCGGGCAAACTCGACAGGTGGCTTGTGAGGTTCCTTGGGAGAGCTGCACAACATACTAACTATGTGGAGTTTGTGGGCATCGGTGGTCATCGGAAGACTAGCCTACTCGTTTGTCCCCCTATAATATTTAATAACAAGTACTTAACGAATTGATTATCAACCTTAATTTCTGTTGTGAAGCTTCTTAGAGCTTTGCCCTAACGCCTAGTGCTAGCCACAAAAATGAGTAGCGCAATGGTCTTTAAGATAAAAGACAGTTGTTTGCCGGGGTGTAAGATTCCCGTTTCAAGCAGGCACGATCATAAGGGCTGCTTTACATAGGTCCGAAGTGCTTACGCGGGGGACGAGAGAGGGGAGTGCGTTCCCCCCGCACACCTGTGCCCTAGCGACTGCCTACTCTGGTGTGAACACCTTTCTATTTTACTCTAGGTATAATGTAATCGTAATTAGACTGGTAATATATGGATCATTTTCATCATCATTATCAGCCCTTTCAATGAACGCCAAGACGGCCGATCTCCTGCTACTCGCACCCATCCCGGACCGGCTGCTGCACGGAGATCGTCTTCCCACCTGGTGAACGGTCGACCAAAACTTCGTTTTTCTAAACCGGGCCTCCACTCCAGAACCTTAGTCGCCCATCTGCCATCTGATCTTCTGAGTGTGTGATCAGCCGATTGCCACTTCAGTGAGCTTATTCCTCGCTTCATATCGGACTTTAGTTCTCTGCCTTATGATTTCGTTACGAATTCTGTCGGACAGAGAAACATCCAACATATCACGTTCAATAGCCCGTTGAGCTACCGCAAACTGCTGACCAGTCCTAAATTAAGAGGCCATGTGTCGGCCTCGCGGGTCATCACGGGAAAACGAATTGGTTGAAACGTTTGTCTTCAAGCTCTGCGATATATGGATATTTCAAATATTTTTAAGCTTTTCTCGTGTATTTAGACTATAGTTGTTTTATATTTATTATCTTTTCATCATTGGTAAGTGTGATATTATCATGTCATCAACCACATCTGCCACCTCAGCCCAGCCGTGATCATGGTTGCTTATAGCAATCTGGAACGTCGGGATCGTAGAATGAACGTTACAATCCGTTAAAGTAAGACGAAGTGACTGATTGTCAAATGTGCCTGTACCAAGTGTAAGGTGAGCTAAGTCAGCGGCAGTCGCTAGTACGTAACTAATTGTATCCACGTGCGTCACTGCTCACTAACTCGTTACAATAACATTATTTTTACGGATTTCATCGTGGTTTATATACGTATTTAACTAGGGCGATGTTTCAGACTAGTTAAATAATTTAAAAAAATTAAGCTACCCTTGGATACGAGTTGATTTTACTAAAACGTTAAAGTTTTTAAATAAGTTAGTAAGCAAGTTAATGTAGGATTACACAAGGACTTCAATTGGAGACAGTTCAACTTACTGTTCTAATACTAATAATAATAAGAGTCCAAATAAATGTTAATTATTGTAACAATTACAACGCATTTTAGTTGAGAGTGTACGAAATATCTCAGAGTAGCGCACTCACCCCGCCGGCGAGTACCAAAGTGATGTGATACATATAGATAATATATAAGAATCATATTTATTTCTTAAGTGATATATAGATAGCTGATGTTATGATATGATCTCAATATTATAGAGTAGAATTATTCAATAATCCACGTTTGTATTTCTTAAATGTAAATAAATATAGTTTAATAAATATCTGTTGTATTATTTAATGAACTAGCGAACCAACCCGGCTTTACACGAAGTCGTCGAACAGATTATCTGATGAATGCCTGAAAAAAACTGATGTGTGTCCGGAGCGCGCAGCAGCGAGGACATCTATCGAAACATTTGTTTTATTAATGGGCGCACCTACACGCAGCTAGCATAGTGCGTAACGATTAATCGACGTCGTGCGGATGGTACGCGGTACTTGAACTGTTAAAAACACGTAAAACAAATAAGCGTTGCGGATGCTACTGTCTCTTTTAACAATTTTATTTCAGTTCAGTTCTAATATTTCTCATAAAGAAAGGCCTACATTGGAATCTGCAACTGGTAAGATCATCGCGTAGGAGCCACTTTAGCAGATCATTTCAAAGAACAGATGACGCTACTATATTTAACATTCTTGCAGTCACAGTATTTTGTTCAGTACTTGTACTAGCAGACCGTGTAAGATATAGTATCGAGCGAATTTTAACTAAAATCAGTCTAAAACTAAACTGTCGCCCGGACAAACATCGTGGCATGAGATCTTGATATACGTCTAGCCGTGCCCAGCGTTTTCACATGTCTAACATCAAACCCATCCTTTGCTTTATAACTGACAAGCCGAGGATTGTTTAGACACTTTGCATCTAAATCTGTTTAACCAGGCAATATTTATAACATTTGCTGGAACAATTTTTTTATTCTAAGGAAGGAAGTATCGCCAGTATTTTTTTTTGAAATGTATTCTCTTTAGTTTTTTATTCCATTGGGTACATAAATGAATCACAAATAAGAAGATTCGTTGTTACAAATAGGTAAGTCGCGGTGGTATTTACTACCTACGCGACGGGGTTATTCTGGACTATCTGATATGCAACAAAGCGTCCAGTAGTCATCTAACATCTTAACCGATCGTGTCGGCCCCGGCCGCTATCCGCAAGGTGGTTTGGTCCAATAACTTGTATCTCCCTCTTAAAGGTTATTTGGCCTCTCGACTTTGGATAAAAATAAATACACGTCCTATAATCAAATAGTAACACCTCGTATATATGCTGATACAAGAACAAACACAATACGGTGTGGAGCAGCTGCCGGCTGCCCAACAATTTATTACAATTTTGTAATATATAGCAATCCAGCTATGCACAGGATTTTTCCGTCGATTTAATAGTGGAATGTTGGAACACATGTACCTGGTTCTAATCGGGCGTACTAAAATAAAACTTGCCCCAGTTAGGCATCTAGCGAGGCCACTACGAGGATAGCTCAAATTTCATTCGGTCGCAAAAGTAATGAAATGTTAAATACTTTTTAAGCACTTATTTCCAGTATTTAGACGCCTTTTCAAACAATATTTAAGGAGGCACACGAAAACTTGTTTTCGAAGTTTCATAAAAGCGTTAAACTTGCAGTAATAATATTTTCAATATTTTCAATAGGGATTTGGTAGCCGGAGTGGAATTGCGAACAACGGGACCTCACTAGCGAACTGGTCTAACAGGATCCGGTAATTGGCAAATATGATCTGTGGGCCCATTGTGTGCAGCTTACGTGTGGTGTGTGCCGAGATGAGAATAGAACAAAAATGATGTTTAGTTAATAATAGCGAGCTCATGTAAAGAGCGTAAACCGGAAACACATAACAACACACTTCTATTTTAAGACAATCAACAGGCATTCTTGTTGTGACAATAGCATTTTTTACATTAATTAGTGAATATTTTTTGTTGACGCGGGGAAAGGTATTTATGTGCCTTCACCGGCCCTGGGTGGGGTCCATAGTACCGTAGTATATATATACTAACAAAAATCACCGCAAGTGTCATTAGCGACGCATTTGGCGGGGTGCCCCGGAACAAGAAATCATCAGGGCGCCTCGACGGCTAGTCAACCCCTAAAGGACCGAAGCTACTTCCATAGATGGGATTGTCCCACAGCACAGGACAAACCGACCAACTTTGGGACAGTGTAATGGGGTGAAGTTCCCATCCGCGCCCCTCGCTCCGTGCGCGAATGAGAGGGGTACAAGGAGCGGCTCCTCCTCCAGTCCTTTCGTCCCGTCTTATAGAGGGGTATAAAGAACAGCAGTTAAATTATCTTCGCTCAACGTGTCTCGATTCACCCCAGGCTAGTGAGCCCCACCGCCACGACATGGCTTGAACCATGGTGGGGAAGTGCTGGGATACTATTTCTGAGTTATTTGAATGCATTACTGTGACTTTAAGTAAGGCACTGTATATATAAATTTATTTTACGACGACCGGCTGGATCAGTTGGTAACGTGGCGGTTAGTCAGCGTGTTACACCAGAGGTCGCGCGTTCAAATCCCGCCTAGGTCCCATGACCTATGTTTATATATAACATCACACGGCTTATAAGAGATATCGATAAACTAGCAATTGCAGAATCCATCTCATGTGACTTGAATGAATTTGAGAAATACCATAAGAAGAGATTGACTGACTTCACTATAAGAAGAGATTGACTGACTTCACTATAAGAAGAGATTGACTGACTTCACTATAAGAAGAGATTGGCTGACTTCACTATAAGAAGAGATTGACTGACTTCACTATAAGAAGAGATTGACTGACTTCACTATAAGAAGAGATTGGCTGACTTCACTACAAGAAGAGATTGACTGACTTTACTATACGAAGAGGTTGACTGACTTCACTATTGGAAGAGATTGACTGACTTCACTATAAGAAGAGGTTGACTGACTTCACTATAAGAAGAGATTGACTGACTTCACTATAAGAAGAGATTGACTGACTTCACTATAAGAAGAGATTTACTCACTTCACTATTAGAAGAGATTGACTGACTTTACTATAAGAAGAAATTGACTGACTTCACTATTAGAAGAGATTGACTGACTTTACTATAAGAAGAAATTGACTGACTTCACTATAAGAAGAAATTGACTGACTTCACTATCATTGGTCAAAACATAAGAAGCATAAACTGCAACCTAATTGATTTTTTGGTAAACTTTCAATTACCTAATCTTGCAGTAGACGTTATTGTCCTCACAGAGTGTTGTATTCATCCCAACAAACCTATTCCAAACCAGCTATACCACTTTTCACACCTCTTTGCAGCTAAATCGTAATGATGGAGTTGTTGCTGACTTTAAACATGGATTTAATCCCAAAGTAGTAGAACTAAAGCTAACACGCATCTTGTATAAAAATAGAAATACTTAACCATATAATATTATGCATTTATCGTTCACCATAAATTCAGATGTGGATGCCTTCAGTGAGTATAATATCCCATTCATTAGACTAACTGTCTACACACAGCAACACCATTATTGCGGGAGACATAAATATTAACCTTATCCCAAAAATTAACGAAAACTCGAATGAAAATAATAAAAGAACACACTATCTTAACTTGTTAGCTTATGTTATCTTACCTGGACACATACACCCTACAAGAGAAAACGTGTCTGGATCACTTTATGATAAAAATAGATAAAAATAAACACAAGGCCTTTATAGCCACAACACATAATTCTGTCACTGACCATTATCCAACATTTTTAGCGATAACATAAAATATACACGGACCTATAACTAAAACTGTATGTGAAACAAACTTTGAAGAAGCCCAACCGAAGCTTAATAATTAGTAATCTAGATGAATTATTAATTTTTTATGATCCAAATATATTAACTGACCAACTAACCCAAAAAATTACAGACTCGTTACAAAATAATACATACTACAGACATGCACCTAAAAATAAACGAACTTTGAAACCATGGGCTACTGAAGGAATACTAAGATGTATAAAAAATGGTAACAAAATACAAAAACAATACCAAAATGATACTTTTAATGAAATAAAAAGAAGATTATCTATACACGCTATAGAAATTATTGCAAGAAACTCAGAAAAGAAAACTAAATTATGGTACAAAGCTACTTAATGAATCTATTAAAAATATTAAAACAATAACGCACACTAATAACACAAGAAAAACGAATAGTGAATTATTAACATTATCCTCCTCGCCTTATGAGTCAGCCAACCACATAAATAGATATTTTGCCAACATGGGTCCCAAACTCAGCCAAATTGATGAAACAAAAATAAATGAAGAGGACTTAAGCCTTTATCTCCGAAATATAAATATATCTCCGAATAAATAGCCGAGCAAGGACTATTTTACGTTGCTTCCTGGCTAAAATTTAATCTCTTAACTTTGAACACAAGTAAAACTAATTACATTTGTTTTGGAATTGATATAAAAATCCACGATTGCACGAATATAAGACTAGATGGATGTTCCTGTCCCATTATCAACAAAGTCTCACAAACTAAATATCTTGGAGTACTAATGGACCAAAGACTTATGGTATCTAGAGTTAGAAAGTTTATGTGGATATTCAAAAACTTGAGACACGTCATCCCAAGAATGAATTGTGGAGCCCCAAATAAATTACTAAATCAAATCTATAATGCCCTGGTAGAATCTATTATTACATACTGCATTTCGATTTGGGGTGGAGCCCTCAAGGCACAGTTTCTAACACTGGAAGGAGCCCAGCATGCTCTGCTTAAGGTTATGTATTTCAAGCCACCTTATTTCTCCACAGAAGCAATATACACAGACAGTAATTTACTATCGGTACGTAAGCTGTTCATTAGAATACAGTTCTCATAAAACATAAAAACATTAATTTTGAGCCAAGCATACTCAGTAACCGTCGAAAAGACAAAATAATCCCCGTTCCGTCTTCAAACATAACATTTGCGAGACTACAGTACTCATTTATATATTTATATATATCCAAAAACGTTCCGTGAATCTAAAATAAAGGTTCTAAATTGGATGAAAACTCTTACATATGAGGAGACAGGGGAGCTCTTACAGTGTACAGAAAAGTGAGGAATTATCTACATACAAAAACTAAGAACATATTTTGAATATTTAATGTATGCACTTTGGATAGATACAGCAGGCATTACTTATATAAAAGTATATAATATACAAGAACACTTTGGAGAACCCCAGTAGTATTAAAACTGATCCCAAGACTAAGGTCACAAACACACACAAACACACACACACACACACACACTCACACATACACACTCACACACACACACACACACACACACACACACACACACACACACACTCACACACACACACACACTCGCACACAATGTACGCTTTGCTGTGGAACCACAGGCAACTGGTTATTTTTAGTTATATTTTGTAAATTTTCTTTTCGTTTATGGAGGAGCGGTATCTCCTGGCACAGGCTCACATTGCATAAAAGGAGGCGTCGACATTTGGATTTAAGAAGAAACTGTTTACCCAAACAAAGAAGTTTATATAAAAACCTTAAATATATAAAATTTCTTAAATTTATAAAAAAAATTAAATATATTGACCGTTGTTTAGTGCCTGTAACACAAGTCCTCGCGGTACTTAGCACAGGGCCGGGTTCACGTGGTGCTGTTTGTATAAATATGTTTTGTACTGTATGTAATCTATTTTTCATTGCAGAGGGGGAGAAATGAGCAATCGAAGCAACTTGGTGACTTACCGACGACTATTACCGTCGCATGGCTAACGGTTATGACGGTGCGTTGCCCTCCTTAACTTTATCCCCCCCCCCCAATGGGCCACCGACTACTCAACAAATTGCGTACAGCTCTGTGTATCGTCGTCACCAATGTAGAAATAACCATAAGTGAACTTTAAATAAATGTAAATAATATATTTTGGGAAGCGTAGTGCCATGCGTAGTGCGAGACATTACATAGTCACATAATGCCGCAGTAAAGTGACACCTTCAGTGTCGCGTTTCGTGCGGTTTGTGAGTAGCCGGTGGTGGTCCATGGGTGGGTCGAAGGAGTTAGTACCTTCACGCCTGTTATCCCCGAACAGGTAGGCAGAGGTTTGCTAGTACATCCACAACTCGTAAGTCCAGTAAATATACTAGAACACCCACGATTAGCCAAGATACTGGGGCTCATGATGTCATAGGTGGCAAGCCTATGGCCACTTCGGGCACATTCCAATCCCGGACAATGTAACGCGTGCTCAGAACAATCTGAGCAACATTTAATAACAGTTGCCGACCTGGTGATCGAACCCAGGATCGCGGCTAGCGGTCTTAACAGGCGGCACCCGCTCCGTTACACTACAGCGGCGATTAATTCTGTTGCCGTTAATAATAAAATAAACGAATAAATAGTAATTAAATAAAAAAGTAAGAAATAATACGGAAGTTGCGACTATCCATAGACCAACGAATGAAGAGGTTCAAATGCCGACACACGGCTTGCACACGTTTATGGAAAAAGTATAGAGTTTTTGCACCCTTCCTACGGAAGTAGTTAATGCGACAAAGACAGATATATGCGAAACGGGTGCGCGAGCGGGACGGAGCGTGGGAACCCGTGGGGTGGCGATATCCCATACAGTTACTGAAGTGGGACGTATAATTCTGGACCCACGGAGACATCTGCTGGTCAGCTTTACTCGCCCGCTGCCACCTGTGCACACCAGCACGCCATCGCTCGGTGCGGCCCGGTGGTGCTTCGGGGTGGTTTTTTGGGTTTCGTACCCGAAGGATAAATATGTCGCCAGGCTATATCTCATGAACAGTAAACACGAAACATTTGAAATTTTCACAGATTATATATTTCTGTTTCCATTAATAAAGAAATAAAAAAAAATAGGGAAATTAATTATTTTATGGTGCTCTCACAGAATAAACCTGTATTTGCCTATTTTTTAGAACCCTCGTGCACGAGTCCGTCTCGTACTTGGCCGGTTGTTTTCACTAATGAAGTGGATGACACCAGGATGGCGTCCTTGCCGCTATCGCTATCAGCGCCACCTGTCCTTGATCGTGTTTGACATAAGGCCATCAATTACAACCCAAATTTTGATGTACTATAGATTGACATTAAGATTTTGTTCTTTTAAAATATATTTTCAAATCAAGTTTGTAATATCACGGTACGGGTATATAAATAAAAGAAATATTGTAAAAAACGTTCAAAAATAATTTAATTTGACTCAAGTTTAAAATAGTATTTACATACACACATTCCTTTTATAAAATATAAAATTATGTACAAACACGAATATACATTTCACAACCGGGTGCAAATCACAAGTTTGGTGGTTTCTTTACAATTTGCTAGAATAAAGTTTATTTGTAAATGCAATTTAAAATTTGATTGTTATTTAGAAACATCATATAAAATTTTCAAATAGTCCTATAGTTAGAAAGCCGTTGGAAGTTGTAGTTAAAGTATTTCCTCAACGTACTCTATTCTATTGCGTATCTTTTTATGGTAGCCATTTACTAGCGCACAATTGAGTATTACTCCATGCCTACATAGTCTTTATAATGTTTTACATTGTTATTAGTAGACATTATGTAAAGAACGGACGAAAGACGGATAACAAAAGATTGGCGCCGACACAAAGCTTTACAGGTCAGCGCTGACTTCACACCGTTTACACTAGGACTGGACCTGGAAATTCGGAGTCAGCCGACCCTGTGTTAATCGGTGATCGATTCCGCGCGACTAACGAGTTGTATTACAGGTAATACGTCCTCGATCACACTTTTAAATTCGCGGGAAAATATTTGTAGTTCCTTAGACAATAATGTTATACTTATGTAAATTACATTAAAGCTTGGTTTTTGGTCCCAATAATTTCTTATTTTAATAAATTTGTTTATAATCTATATATTTATCACACAACCTGTTTATATGTACATCAACAGACTTGCATCGTCCGGCCACAGTCGACGTACCGCACGCGACTCGCACACGAAGCACGGCCGAGTGCCGAGTGCCCAGTGACAAACATTGTGACTCATGCTATTTTATTTAATTCCAAAATAATTAATTTATGGCAGAGAATAGTCATTTTTGTAATAATATTTATTTCTATTTTTAACTGTAATAGTTTTTAACAGTGTGGGATATTGACAGTGACAGAAAACACTGTAATACATGGCAAATTGGGATAATTTAGAAGCTCATTACCAAATAAAAATAGAATAAGTAGGCAGTAAATAGAATAAGTAGGCAGTAATTATGCAGATTAATATATTTAAAAAGTAGCGCCATAATTAGTTGTTGTACCCTGTAGGTCTACGTACGTAGCC
>JAFELO010000009.1:291189-303240 GCA_017140195.1 Eumaeus atala | reverse complement strand
TATAAGTTGACAAATCCGGTGCGAGCTGGACTGACACGCCGAGCCTTACAACTTATAAGTTGACAAAATTGCATTGTCGAGATATGCACACATTGTGCTATAAAATACACGTTTTATGCCCTTTCATTACCTATATCCTTTCATTACAAAAGGCAACTTATAAGCAAAATTATTATGAAAAAGAATATTAATATGAGGCAGATAAGACGTGAAAAATGATGATCTTCATACCACTCTTGCGCTACCGCTTGGCAGTGGGCCGTCCACTCGGCTACAGACCGCAGACTTGTTCGTTAATGACTCCTTCCTTCCGCTAGCTCACTGAACTTTACACAAGTATTTGTACAATTATTGTAATTGTTGTGGTCGGCGCATGCGTCAACTGGCGGAACAAACATTTTTATCCCTATAATGTTCACATTTTTATGGTAAGTATTGTTACTTAGTACCTCAATTTTTTTAAAGCAGTCTGTAGCTAGAATAATAAAAATAAACGGTATGCCGACGTCAGAATATTCAGTGATCAAAAGTTCTAATCTTATTTTGAAAACACATTCGATCTGATTTGATTAGATTAAAGGTCTTATGTCAAGATTTTCAAAACAGGTATTTTTTTATTATTTATATTAATTCATTGATAAGGGGCAAATATATAAGACACAGAAGTGATAAGGGATCAGTGGCGCAGTGTCGCCGCGTGAGTGACGCCGCAGCCGACGGCTGGTGGCGGGCGGCAGGTGGCACCGCGGAAGTGGGCCGTGGGAACTGTGACGCGCCGGCGGCCGCTCATCGGGTCCACGTCTACAACGTAAGTGATCCGCCCCACGGGACCGACGACCGATATGTGTCATGAGACACTTCAATATTTACATGCTTCTCACCGCCTTTTGTAGTGCAACAAACATTCCACAAAGCTACTAGTTATACAAGAAAGACAATTTTGTCTACGATCTACGCGAATGTGGAGAGCACATGACAAGTCAGGAGAGGAGCACGAACCACGTATCTACTAACATATTCGTTACCTATAATAATACCTGCGTACCTACGTACCCGCGTACCTGCGTACCCACGTACCTACGTACTCGCGTACCTACGTACCCACGTACCTACGTACACGCGTACCTACGTACCCGCGTACCCACGTACCTACGTACCCGCGTACCTACGTACCCGCGTACCTACGTACCCACGTACCTACGTACCCGCGTACCTACGTACCCATGTTCCTACATACCCACGTACCCTGTGCGATTATATTCTACTCTAGTAGCTGTGGTCCACCTGCTTAAAATCTATTCCTTGGGAAATATTCACTTTTTTTGGGATAAAGAGTAATTATCATTACTTCGTGTTTAATTGTTAAAGATCCGTTTTTGTCTAACACCAAATCTACGATAAAATATAAGCGAAAATCCAAAGTTTCGCATCTATAATAAGGATAGGATTGTTAAATTTGTTTTTATAACAAGAACGGACGGTTAAGTTTAGGTATGGAACTTAAAAAACCATTTCGTTGTTTCCGCTCTCGCTTGATCACATCCGATCTTGAGATTTGTAGAATTAAATACCGCTGTTTTGCAAAAACGCGACCAATTATCAAAAAACATTTCACCGTTGGTTTGCGCCTCATCCTGTCTTTTATTTCGAACCAAGTTAAGTTCCGCTTTACGTGAACGTGTGCTAAACTTCATTGATTGCGGGCAATTTGAAGTACATAGTAAAGGAAAGCCTTTTAATTTGTAACGAAGGTTAAGTTTCAATTCTGATGATCCTATTTTAAGATTATGTGGCAAACGAGCGTTGTAATAAATATTGTAATAATTATATAATGGTTGTGGCGGTTAGCCCGCGTGTTACGCCAGAGGTCGCGGGTTCGAATCCCACCTGGGTCGTGGATATGTGTATTATATGTATTGCTATAATAAAAAATCTTATTTATATAAGACTTCTTAAACGTATAAAAATCTTAAATATGTTTCCGTTATCCAGTGCCTGTAACACAAGTCCTTAAGTGTGCGATAAGTCCAACATATATTATTATTATTATTATGTGACTGCCGACGCGCAACGCCCATAGACATGCACACAATCCAATTAACACCGTACGGAAGGCAAAAGCACCTTCGATTCATCTCGGTCCTAACAGGACTGGGCTTGGAGCCGTGGTAGGCATATGTACTTCAGCCTGCCAGTGTCATAAAGTGATTGTTATATGCCTTTTTTCTCTCTTTACTCTATCGATCGTACTGTACGTATCTCCTTGTCGTGTTGTTGGCCACGACTTCTTGCTCTGCAGCAGATGTGTCGTTCATGGCACGTACCTTTAGCGTGCAGCATCTTGAGATGGTCGACGGTGAGCTGCAAAATCTCTGCCTTCTCCAGCTTGGCACTGCCTTGCTTCTCGCAGGCGGCCGGCACCAGGCGCTTGAGCTCGCTCAGCGAGGTGTTGATGCGATCGCGCCGCTTCTTTTCGATCACGCCCCGCCGCCGCTTGCGGGTGAGCAGCTGACACGAGCCGCCGCCGGGGGACCTGCGGGCGCGATGCGGACGGTTACATGCGCCAAGGAGCTGCAGGCCACTTTCGCAATACCAATAATGTACGATAGACAAAAGTAGTGGCTTTAATAATTAATCCATTGTTATTACACAAAACCTACTTAATCTCAAACCATTTTATAGATTATTATATGACGATTATTAGTACATCTGTCAAATTGTTGTATACTGACAAGGCCAACATGTATAACAAGTCCGCCCCACCAACCAGAGCGAATGCAGATGAGCAAAAGTAGATCTTCGCCCTGCACCTCCCATACCTAGTTTCATGAGCCGTAGCGCAGTAGTATTTACACTTACTTTTGTAAACAATTATTATAAGAATTTCGTTTGTAAAAGTTAATCTTTTTAGATATCCTGGTTGTATTCAGCTGAGCCGGATCAGATCTACTTCATAAAATATAACATCGAAGAGCTTCCCAAAATATTTGTTACTCAACCACTTCCAAACGCATAACACCGAGCACCTGTACAGGCGGGGGGACACTCGTGAGGTCTTCTCTCGAAGCCCTTCTTCTCTAGAAGCCCTTCTTCAATCCTTCACTATTACAGTCATTTTAAGTGTTTTTATGTCTGATTTCTTGTAAACATATCAATAATAAAGTTTATTGTAATTTATGATAGAGTGGCTCACTTTTGTATTTCTTACCGAGAGTCAATAAGTATCATAGCTAAAATATATGCCTTATAATACTAATTCTCATAAATATTGATTAGCTTTTTAAATATATTAAATTAAATTAAGTGTTGAAAATAGAAACCAAAATGAAGTTACAACGGTTACTTCTACTGACTTCATAAAAACAAGTCTGTAGCGGCGTAGCAGGTGCTACGCTAATTAGTGCTACGTACTTGGAATGAAATGCTGCTGAAATGACTTATTTGTTTCATAAACAAACATCTAGTGTGTACTTTTTAAAATACTGAGTCTTATTTCACTGTGAATTTATGATCGTCGTGAAATTATATAAAAATATATGCTATTGTCCATATCGCATCCTCTATTGTTACTAGTCCATAGGTGTATCGACCTTCTTAGTACGAACTAGGCTCATTCCTATGACGTATCAAGTTTGTGCAGCAGATCCCCTGGAAGTACGACGCCAATGTAAGCGAGAGAAACATGTTACGAAGTATAGTATAGTAATGATGAACTGTGTTCTATCAGCGTCACGTATGGATCTTAAACTCTTATGACTTTGAAAGCTGAGACGTAACAAATTTACTATCTGCTTTCTCCGTTTGGATAGTCTACATATGTATACAAGCCCTGAGCGCCGAGGGCACGTCTGGCGCCTGGCTATACAGCCAGGCTCACGCTACTCACTGCGCATCCTTGCTGCTCTCCTCTGAGAATGCATCGTCTTCACTCTCCGAATGCGTGCGCTTGGACCTCTGTACGGGCGCGGGGGCGGCCGCGGGTGGCTGTGGTCCCCAACCTCCCACAGGGTACCCCCATTGGGCCTGCGCCTGGGGCTGTTGCAGCGCAGTACTCTCCATGTGTCGGTGGTACTCCATGTTTCCACTACGTACTAAATAGTTTAGAAATTGTACTGAACCACAGATAGTATCACTTATCACAGTCGTAAATGTCACTTTCAGCGTCAGGTGATGTAAGTGTAGAGCACGTGATAGCACGCGATAGCACGTGAAAGCACGTGCGCACGCGTGGACCGCCGGCCGCGGAGTGTGCTGCCGCGTGTCCTGAGTGCAGCGCCTGTGGCGACCATGCTTTTACTACGCCAACTTACCAACTCCAAGCTATGTCCCAATTTTAAACCTTATTTGAACAACTTAAGCTATGTTTACAACGCGAAATAAGCTGGTAAGTTTAAAAGAAATGCAACAATATGTTTACCGTTCGGATATGCGAAAGCGAGCTTTATCGTAACGGAGCAGTGATGTGGCGTCGGCACTTGCGGATCCAAGGGGCTACTAACGATGGAGGAATAAAAAGTTGCTACGATGTGTAGAAGTTTGTGCCGTCTGTAGACGTAGCAAGGGTTGTTTGGGGTTGTCGGCGTGTTATCAGGGTGTCTGCGAGCCGCGTGGCCGGCACACGATGGGTGTGCGTCAATTAGGCGGCGCCGTCCGCGCGGCCTATTGTATGCACGAGATGCGTATTAACTTTCAATAAACGAGGGGAATTGAGAATCGTTCAGCGGTATTGGAAAATGAACTGGCTCGTGCCGGCGACTGCGCGTGCTTTCATGTACGAGTTATTCAGGAAATGGAAACGGGCCAGGACCTGTAGCTCTTAGTCGGCTGCTGGTCCCTCGTAACAACACGGATGGTTCGTGTGGCGGGTTTCAGTTACTGGTCTTTAAAGTTGAGGAAGTAAACCTATAAGGATTAGTTATTTTTGTTTTTTTTTACAATTTATTTTCGCAGCTTTTTTTTGGACCGGTTGTATGTATTACCTGTGGCTTTTTCATTATTCAATCTTTCCTTAGACCTGAAAGTAAACATTGTTTGATAAAGAAACATCGTAGTTGTTCTAGCACACGAAAAATATGAAATGACCATTTTGTGGTCGTCTTTCAATAGAATCTCAAAAAAAAAAAAAATTACAAATACTTTACATTTGTAAACGTAAAGGAAATTTAACACAGGCGTAGGCACTTCAATTTACGGGCAAAAATGATTCCTTGCATAGTCTCCAATTCGACACTAAGAGCTGGCTAATAACATATTTTTGTCAATCACCACTAGTGTTACCAAGTGATCCGACTTTCAGGGGTCTGGAGACACGTCCCGATTTGTGCTTTTCCGAGCTCCACCTTATGCGGGAGGCAAATTGTCCAAATTAATCAACAGATTAATGACTAACCATTAGAACTAAGAATAAAGCCATGCATCACATCATTAGCGCTACACATGTAGGTGCATAATCACACAATCACAAATAGATCAGTATTTAACACCGCTTGGAAGATATCATGCCAGGTTCAAATGTTATGTTAACGTTAAACACTTGCTGGTGAGTCCAAAGGGAAGGCCGCGCGGGGCGCTGTTTGCACTATTAAACTTTATTATTTAAAGTTATTCAATATTGTTCGTAACTATTGTATTTTTATGTGCTGAAAGATCTAAACCTTTTTATCCGACTCCACAACGTATAGGAGCGTCACTTCAGGGCCGAAATATTTATTATGCTAAATATTTTGGTGTTGCCTGTACATATATGTTACTCTTATCGACTATTTGCAATCATGCGCTAGTCTGAAACAGTGAGGTACTGAATAAACACGCACTAACACGTTGAGTGGACTAATGCCGACATGTCTACCTGTCGTTCAACAGTGACTATTATTACTATGAAGGACAATTATATATTATAGTTTATATTTCCCGGTAGGTAATAGTTAGGAGACGTAAAAAAATAAACCTCAAGGAATATTTTTTTGTTTGTCCCGAGCTATGATCCTATGTCTCGATTTATTTTGACACCTGATCCTGATTTAAAACAAAGTAGACCCAGCAACCTAGTCGCCACCCTTTATGGCTCCTGCGTACAAGGCTCTCTGACACCTATGAAAGCGTTCAGGTATTATTTCCGTCATTGCATTGTCAAAAAAAATGTGAAGGAAAGCTCTTAATAGCATTATCTTCTTACTCCTGTGGGTTCCAACAATAGTGGGGCGAGTGACGGGGGGCGTCATGATAGGAGCTGAACAACCCGTCTAATAATGATCTTCGGTATCTTATTACAGACAGTACCGAAACGTATTTTTTATAATAAGCTCGTTGTTAGCGAGAATGTAGCCTTTTTTCTTGTAGGCTCTATACGAAGCTTATGTCTGCTCTACAAAGTGTACACAAAGAGTCTTATACCGTAGGGGCATCATGTGCTTATAGTCTTAAACGCTGATGTGAGGGATGTTCGCTGCACGGGAATTATTAATGGGCGGGGACTTGGCCATACCTACCGTATCTCTACTCCTCTTTAAAAGTCATTCGCTCGCTATTAATACGCTACGCAGCTGTAGAACATAATGGCATCGTGTCCGACCCTTTTGGTAACTACCGACGCCCATTACCATTCTACAGGTTGGCTCCGACCACAGGACATTGCTAGTTTCTTGTAAGTTAGCACTAATTCTTCTGGACGGTGTCGATAGTCAATGTAAAGAGACATCGCGTAGCCTTGTCGAACCGCCCGCCGCTGGACGGCAAAGACGATTCTTCGTCGCTGGTGCAAACCTATTTGTCAAATTATATTAAATATTATTTATGAGAGTTTGTTATGAGAGAACAGACTCATTTATTAATGACTCAGATTATTTTAAAGTAATATCATTAATAGGCGAAACAAAAACTTTGGAGTTCTTCTTACGAAAATTGTGTGTACGGAGGAGTGTGAAGTTTGGCAACTGATAATACTTTATGTGCAGGACAGTTATACTTTCATATATGATGGATAAAACATACAATTTCTTGTAAATCAATGCTATAATGCATTTGATTTTATACCTATGTTTTATACCAACAAAAAGGGTCTTACTGTCAAATTTTATTCTGACTTCATTTTTTTATGATTATAAATATAGTGTCGCGGACTATTAATACTTATTTAATCGATCCTGGTGTTCAGTTTCAAAGTATATTAATATTTATGCTCCCAGGGTTCCGACGAGTGCAATGCTGAAATAACACCTCCAAAACACACATTCCATTGTTTCTGTACCACTTGTAGCAGGAACGAACATTAATAGAATATTTATCATTTTCGTGTAATTCCCAAGACAACAGGTCACAAGTAGAACAAGACATGTCACCTCTCACTCAAGTACCAGATAAAATTACGGAATCCCAAAAAAGATGAGCAGCCACTTGAATGATAAAAGTAATCTTGACGAGGGCGACGGGCGAGGGGACTCGGAGCAGAAAGCTCGCGCTGCTCAATTGTTAGTCACAAAGAGTCTATATCTATTACAATGAAAATTTCTGGCTCCGAACTACGAATAAATATGGTTATAAAAAGAAGTATTCATACGCCTTTACAAATAAACCATTATAAGTTAATATAATGCCTGTCTATTTCTTTTTACTCAAAAAGTTTTCTTGAATGTTAAAGTTGAATTATTAATTCACTTAAACGAATTCTCAGCGGTTCATGTAAATTCTTGAAAATATCAAAATGATGAAGCTGATGGTTACTGTGGAAAGAAATATAGCGTAAGAAATGTGAATTGTTGAAAATCTGTCCGCTCTAATTACGAACATGGTTTTGTTCAGACCAATCGGTTCGGGTTCTAGGGTTCAATTGTAATTTGTCTTCTATGACAGCAGGCTAGACGCTGGTCATTCACCAATCGTAGAAAAACTACTCGTGATTGCTCCTTGTACAAAGATATGTTCAAATAAAATAATATTTTATCACAAAAAAAAAAACTGAAATTTAATAACATAAAGCACTATTTGCGACAAGTTCTCATGCAGCTCAAAAGCCAACTCTTGACATAATCTCACAACAAAGAGACTTGAAAAAGTGGTTGTAAAAAACTCGTGGGTGCCGGCTTGAGCGTTTTTTGCGTGTGTGAGTTGTGGGAGTGTGCGACAGGTGCGCGCGTGTGTGGTGTTGAATGCGGTGGACAAAGAACCAACTGTAGTCAGTTGTGTTATTGATTGACTATATGCGTGTATGTTTGCGTTATTTTTATATTTCATTTGAGTAGGAGGTAGTGAGATGGACCAGCGCGACTGAGGCGGTACATCTTACCTTAAAAGTGAGAGCTATTATATCGCATTCTGTAAGGTATGTGAGCAGCCGGACGCCGGCGGCTCTTGTGGGGATGGGCTGCAGGACGCGCATTTATGGCGGAAGTTAATGGGCACCGAATGGCTCCGATTTCTTTTGTCCTGCTATAAAAATAGCTCACCGAACAATGTCGTATTATAAGTACCTGTGTAGCACCGTGACGACCAGGTCTGTGTGTATTATAAGTACCTGTGTAGCACTGTGACGACCAGGTCTGTGTGTATTATAAGTACCTGTGTAGTACCGTGACGACCAGGTCTGTGTGTATTATAAATACCTGTATAGCACCGTGACGACCAGGTCTGTGTGTATTATAAGTACCTGTATAGCACCGTGACGACCAGGTCTGTGTGTATTATAAGTACCTGTATAGCACCGTGACGACCAGGTCTGTGTGTATTATAAGTACCTGTGTAGTACCGTGACGACCACTCTTGCTTCTCGACTGTATTATTGAAGAAATTCAGTTTGAATCGGCATTCGATAACTCATTAATCTGAGGACATTTAAACTCATTATTCGTGATTTACGCTTATGTTTTTAGTTTTTGGGATTCGCACTACCGGCGCATTCGATAGCCAAATGTGTTGGGCTGGAAACAATAATAAGCGTATCGAAATGTTGTAAAGTTTAGCGACGTTATTAGAATGAAAATGTTTTTACTCTAGTAGAATTATAAAAAATAGTTCCAAGAGGTCAGCAAATAAATCTTCTACATTTGGACAGATCCAGTGTCGGTTATATGGCATATGTGTGATGAGTGATAAACTGAGCAGTTTGTGCCGGTCGAAGTGCATGTTGTGCAATTGTTAGTGAACAATATGTAAAGGATAATTCTTATTAAAATAGGTTATGTGGTGTACATGCACACACCTGCCCATGTGACTGATGGATGCGAGTCCCCTGGTCAGTGGCTATGTAAATCGAAATTAAACGGTTCAAATTATGTACATGTACCGTCCATCGCGGACAAACGCTGTGCTGTTAATTTCATTACAGTAGGCACTCAATATAAAGACATACGTATTACACGGCGCAGCTAACTGGTGAGGCGGGCGACAGTTCTATCTGTAAATTGATATCTAATGCAGATATATCAAAGTACCACGAATAATTACACCGTCAAATAATCCACAATACAAACCATTATGTTCCTATTTACATTTCCGTAATGCGCTCGTGGTGTGCTCTAAGACAACGTGATGGAATCGACAATCGTCTAACCGGTTTAAGTGTATGTTTGCACATCGCCATGTTCCCGTGTGAATGGGGGTGGGTACGCGGGGTAGTCGCGGGTCGCCGGTTAGTCCCCATTTGATTTAATTTTGTATTGAAATACTTGTATATGCGTGCGCCTGTGTGCGGCGGCGCGGTCGCACGGCCGCTGTTTGTACTGACTGGAACAATGCTAATTAGATCTGTTGACGGTGCAGATGGTAGACATTTTTATAGAATAGGGGTGCAAACGAGAAATCGGAGCCTTTTTACGACTATCTCTCATGAACATCCTCATAATTACTATGCCGATGCGTTGCCCTCCTTCACCCCTACCCCCTAAAGACCACCGGCTAGTCACAAACAGCAAGCAACGCGACACTGTAGATGTCACTTTACAGCGGTATTATGTGAGTGAGAGGTACCTCCCCGGTCGTGCCGGCCCACAGGAGGTCATGCATGTCATAGAGAACGGCACTACCTCTTCCTGGCAGGCTGCCACTACGTGGACTATTTGAAGTTAAGACTTGACTTGTTTTATTGGTTAAATATTTACTAAGATTATGTAAACCGAAGGCTCCTTTCTCTAAATAGTTTAAAAAACCTTGGTACAAAATGTAGATACACACAAAGTATATTAAATTAAAACTGCTGGGATAACTATAATAATAATAACCAAGTATTTACAATAACTTATTCTAGAACTTATTACTATGCACTGGCACAAAAAGGCGGTCTTATCGCTACAAGCAGTCTCTTCCAGACAACCAGCATTTAAAGGGAGACAGAATATAAAGAGAAGTAGTTGGCACAAACATTGCATAGAAAAATAAAAATACAGATATATGAATAATTTTGAATTACTAGGACACATCCATCCTAGTATTTAAAAGGAGACATAATATAAAGAGAAGTAGTTGGCACAAACATTGCATAGAAAAATAAAAATACAGATATATGAATAATTTTGAATTACTAGGGCACATCCATCCTAGTATTATAAACGCCCAACAGAAGATTTGTCCCAAAGTAAATGTGTGCGTCCAAACTCCTTGGCGCTGAAAGTCGTCCGCATTCAAACTCGAAAAGTCAACGAATGAACTGTCCCTACCGATCGTTATCACATCTCAAGTTGATACATTGTACGTTATACAAATTTTGTTATTTCTACGAAGCCAGTGCCCCAAACAGTATGTACACATAGAATATCAATACATTATGACGACAGGACACCTGTTATCTCTGTATTATGTCTTATGTCTGTATGCCTGTAAAGCGTCTGAAACGTCGTAGTTAATTAAATAAACCGCGATAAAGTCCGTAAAAGTAGTTTATTGTAAATAAATACATCATCTATATTCAATTGTCTAGCTATCACGGCTTATGAGATGCAGCCTAGAGGCAGACAGAAGCACTTTTTTTACTGCTCTTTGCTGAAGGAAGCGTTCCTTGGTAACTACAAGACATGTCGGGCGACGGTCTAAATGAGATTGTGGTCGACTGGGGACAGATGTTCCTTCTTTCCCGCAGATGGGTAAGATGCATCCCGATAATTATTTAAGATTAGCTAAAGTGGCTATTATTATCTTACCTGTGGAGACGGGGTCCCCTCTCTCCCTCCCCACTCTAACAAGGAGGGCAGCTCACGCGCGGCTAAAGTTAGCCTTGCGTTCGCGTGGGGGCTGGAAGGGCTGGTTGAGCTATCATGAGTGGGAAAAAGAGACCGACTATTTGAATAATCTGTCATCTCAAATATCGTATAGACCGCGGAGTGATAATAGCGCTTGAGAGAGTGAGAAAGAACACTCTGGAAGAAGCAGGCGATGGCGTAAGACGGGATGCGGAGCAAGCGAGCTAATATTATTCGTTTATATCTATTTATATTCTAATTAAGGTTGTATACTTATATTTATGTGTATAACAAAATGTGTACTGACGTCATTTCCTTATTTTAAATTGCTTTAAATTTTGTATCAGTGCCTCTGCCGCTGCTTATTTGGCTGTTTGATCCGTTTCTAATTAAATAAATTGATTTAGGTATCTTGTATCTATATTTGTTTTATTGCATTATACAAATATTGCACATTAACCGGCACGCATATGCGAGTCGTCTGGTGCCGCGGATGTGCATAGGCGTTGGTGGTCATCAGTGGCCCCACTAATCGTTTGCTGCCTATGCTATAAAACGTGAGCCGTCATCTAACAAATTCCAGTCTGTACATCTATGCTGTGTATTCGTACAGGGTACTCAGCGATCCCCGTATCTGCGACGCCGGGTATTTTGAAAAATTTGTTATTGAGTAAAATACATTTGATCGTGTATTATTCGTAATCTTATAAAGCCAAGTTATGTATGATACTTGACTTTTTAATTTCAAAAATTAGCACTTTGAAGCTTAGTAAATCGCGAATGGTTAACTAAACCCAAAAACGATCTTCCGACACCCAATAGGGGGAAGACCTACTACCCTAAAAAGTTCTTTTACTAAAGGGGGGGGGGAGGGGGAGTTTTGAAT
>JAFELO010000009.1:246739-290758 GCA_017140195.1 Eumaeus atala | reverse complement strand
AAATAAATGTGTTCGTTAGCATATTGATTATCTTAGTTAATATGTTTTGAATATGTAAATAAATGTGTTCGTTAGCATATTGATTATCTTAGTTAATATGTTTTTATTTAGATAAGGATGATCAAAGTTGTCATATGCAACACCATATGAATCTATCAACAACTTTAGATGACCGGTAAATGAAGATCTCGCTGAGAGGGGGTGAGGTGGGGGGAATAGGAGGGCAACAACAGGCGTAACGATCATGCGAATGTCCATGGGCGTCGTTAGCAATCAAAATTCTTCGATTACTCCTTTATCCCCTTATGCTATAAAAAAACAATAAGAATTATCTGTTGAAATCTTCCAGCAGCAGGCAGGGGAAGAGAAGGATCTGTTCCCAAACAACTAGAAATCATGCCTGGACCCTCACCTGATGGCCGATGAAGCTGTACCGGTCTTTCTGCAGCTATAACGAAACTGCGACTTTTTCTTTTTCGTTTCAAGTTAGTGATTATACATAATTATATATTGTATGTAGGTGGCACTTAACAGTACTGTAGTAGCTGTAGACATCTTCAACAGTACTGTAGTAGCTGTAGACATCTTCAACAGTACTGTAGTAGCTGTAGACATCTTCAACAGTACTGTAGTAGCTGTAGATATCTTCAACAGTACTGTAGTAGCTGTAGACATCTTCAACAGTACTGTAGTAGCTGTAGACATCTTCAACACAACTGATGTGGATTGTGGATGATGATGATAATGTTGCACGGACGTCGCTCAGATGTCCCGCAACATGTCGCCGAAATGTCGCCTAGTGAACGCGAGTCTTAAATCTTGTGGGACATGCAATAAGCAGGTCATGATGTAAGTAGTTTCGAGTAGACCAATGCCCACCAGTGAGACTTATGGCAAAATATTATTTTTAACATTAATTACTACTGGCGAAGAACTCCGCACAACAAATCGTCAACATCTCCTGGTTTCTCTTGGTTGATTTTTTACAAGACTTTATAAATGAGGGGAATAAATCCCATTCCTGATGATACGTCACGGTGCGTCGGCCCCTAAGCGCGTGCGCGGCGCGTGTTTATACGCATATACGCACGCGCACGCACCGTGCGGTGCGCACGTAAAGTGCGTTAGACGCAACTCGCGAAACTGCATTACATTTGATTAGCTGCACCCTGCGGGTGTAAGATAAAGGACATTCCCTTTTTTACTCCTATTATTATATGTTCTATCTGACCAGGCAAACGTTGTTTTATCGGATACGTTGAACAACCCTATCATTGGGGCCCTATCAGACAAAAACCAGGTAAAACTCTGTAAAGCCGTTTCGGAGGAGTAAGATAAATAACATTGTGTCACGAGAATCTTATAGGTAAGATAAAACAGTCCTCTCAATAAGTACGTCGATATCGATTTTCTTAAAAACTACTGAACGGATTTTCATGTGGCACTCGCCCATGAATAGACCAATTTCCCAAAAAGATTTTAGTATATATTTTGTTAATGTCACAAACCACGGACTGTTATTCATGGGCGCAGACGGAGCAGATCGCTAGATTTTAACTAGAGACATCGTAAATTGATTACATGCCATAACGGGTCATGACGTGTCACAGACATTCAAAGTTGAACTTTTCCATTAAATTGCCTTTGGATGACTTACAATTGTACTTGTTTCAGTGGATAAATATTGTAAGAATATTACTGTCTTATTGAGGTATGAGGATTTATCAATTTATAAATAACAAATTTTAATGACGTCAATCATAAAAAATGATCAATTTTAAATAAATTCTAAAATTAAAAAATCATTGTTTATTTCAACATGACACCTTTTATTTTGCATTTTAATTAATTTTACATAGATAATCCGCAATAGATAAGCCACGATCTCCCTTCTTAAGCCAAAATAGACTAGAGCTAGAGCATTTGAAAATTCCCAAAACTGTATATTAAATGAGAAGAAAAAAATAAAGAAGTGCAAAAATAGTATTATGTATCACCTACTAGAACTCTTGAACTGCCATAAAAACATTCAGAACAAGCAGAGTTATTGCGACGAAGTTATCAAAACTATTATGAATAGTCCGCGAGCTGGTCAACTGATGCCGAAAATTGTAAGAAAAACCCATAAAATATTATCAAAGCGAACTCTAACACTATGAACACTCTACGCTATGTCTAGAAGACAGAAGCTTTAAAAAGTACATAATAGAACTAGAGCTTCTAGGAACGAGCTGTCAGGACTATATAACCTTGTAAGCAAATATGATTACAATCAACCCAGAAAAAGGACCATAGAAAATCATCTACAAAAAGCAGGTACCTCAAAAAAGGCATTTAAGGAGTTACGTACATATAAAATGTGGATCGAAGGGTTAAAAATGAAGAAATAACAGTGAACAGCAGAAAATACGTCTTGGCCTAGGCCACAGAATTCTACAGAAATGTATATAGTGCCAAAGGGTTAGATGTCGAGTTAAGTAACATCAACACTATCACATCGAATATTTTAACAGAAAGCTCTTGAGACCTCTTTGATGTTAAGGAGATACAAAATAAAATAAATAGGTTAAAATTAGCTAAATTCCCAGGTTTGGACAATATTACAAGTAGGGCCCTAAAAACAGCCCAGGTGCAACTAGCTCCACCCTTGACCTCTTTTTTAACTTCATACTGAAAACCACCAAAGCACCGGTACAAAGGTCCGAGTCCGACATTATCCTAATTTATAAGAATGGCGACCCGCACAGTCTTGCGTACTACAGGGCAGTAAGCTTATTACCCACCACATACAAATTATTTTCCTCCCTGATCAAGAAAATACGAACTGACACACTAGAAAAAACAACCCATTGAACAAGCAGGATTTCGCAAGACCTACTCGACTATAGATCATATTCATACTATGCAGCTATTAATTGAAAAATGAACAACAGAGAGCTCTCTAAATCGCTTATATATATAGTCTATACTATAAAAAAGCTTTTGACACCTTTTCACATTGAAGCATTTGGAAAGCGTTAGAAGAACAGGGCGTAGAAAATAAATATATAAAAATATATACGACATAAACAGGGGTAGAGTAAAACTAGAAAATATTGGTCCTAGCTTCCCTATAAAAAGGGCCATCAGGCAGGGGTCTCCCCTTCACCAATATAACAATTTTGGAGTCAAACAATTTTGGAGTGAAACACAAGGAGCAGTAATTATATAAGCAGTAACCATCTTAGTCACCTCCGCTTCGCAGATGATTTAGTACTTTTCTCGGAGTCTGGCACACAACTATACCATTTAATACACTCATTGAATACTAAATATAATAAGGAAGTTAAACTGGAAATAAAATTAACAAAGACAATGATAATGACCATTTATCATTGTTTTTGTACTAAAGATGTAATGAAAAAAAGAAAAGGATAATCGCTTCGTTTAAACAAAAGAAAAAAATCGAACATCTACTTAACTTAGCATAAATCATGGCCAATTTACGCACAATGTTTCCGACATTTAAAATATTGTAACATCCAACACACGTGTGCAATGTCATTCTGTGCAGTTTGACCGAACAAATACCATATCAAACAATAATCGTTTGCGTTGATTAGTTTTAACACTTTGGACCACTCCTTCAGTCAAGTCGTGACCCAGAACTGCTATATAAGTAACCGTAGCTCACTTGGGAAATTGACTGCACGCAACATGTCTTTACATTCGGGGTAGCACTAGTGCACGGGCTTAATGACTTTCTAAAATCTCTTATATATGTAATGTTGTGCTTTTGTGCGGGGTCCATGGAGGAAGTGGTCAATTACAAGAATCTTACAAACACAAAACGCCTGTAAGACTGCACTACGTACTACTACGTAAAGGCGAGTATTATCACAAAATGGAGAGTTTATGTGTAAGTTTTTAGCTTTCACGCAAAAATTACACTTTTCATGAAAATTCTCTCAAATATTGGTTAAAATCGGGAATAACATTATTTACTTTTGATTCAACAAAAAAAAAACTGAAAGTTTCCCTCGGAATACAATTCTTTTACGCATTTTTTTTTTGGAAAATTTGTAAACTTAGGTAGTATTTAGTTATAACTAAACACGTGTATTGCTTGTACACGTCCATATTGGTACAATCGTTTTGAGTCTGGACATGACGGTTTGGAGAAGGACCGTCATGGTCAGCCGGTGACCTTTGGACAACGATGTATGTATGTCTCTTTTATGTTGTTTTAAGAATGATAGGGGCAGAGGCTCCGACTCAATATACAGCTGAGTAGGATAATCCATTGGGACAGGCACTAAGAGATTACGGGTTGAACCAGAGCGCTACTGAATATGTATGTAGAGGTAACTCTATCCAATTCTAATCTGCAATAAAAATCGGTGGGTGAACCCGTAAAAAAAATAACAAAATGCATTAGCATTTTCTGAACTCTTATTTTATAGATGAAGACCTAGTAGATATTATAAACTACAGCCTAACACTTTTTTAACGATTAAAAAAGTTGTACACAACCTTGTGTACAACTTTTTGTGTGTCTGTAATACATACTTAGTCCGGCCGTAAATAATGTTACAGTAAAAAATATTACATTTGAACTCGGGATCTGTCATTTTTATACGATTGTTCATTGTTTCCTCGTTATGGCGCCAATACATTATACAATATTTTGCGATGGAGTGGGGTGATAATGATAAATGAACCGCTGTGATTGCACTACACAAAGTAGGAGGAGCCAAATGCAATTTTTAAAACTCTATTGATGCCTAAAATTAAGTTAAGCGAATAAAAGAAAATTAATCTGAAGGATTTTAATTTTGTATTAATTATTTAATTATAAAAATAATTTTATTTAATTATTTAACCAGCCCGAACTGGATCTGGAAGGACCATACTTGGTTACTGTACATGATGTTACTAAGGGTCTTGCTACACCTGCGCCGATACCTTGATACACTTTTTTACAAAAATATTGCTCAGCCAACCAAACTATCATTGAATGCCCGCGTTGCACTCTGCCGACTAATTGGGAAGCTTCCTTAGAGCTTTGAGCATAAATACGGTCATTTATTAAAAGTGTAAAAATCTCATCAATAAATATTTTTTATAAAATGGCCTGAAGGGAAGGGATAGGTGCTATCTTCATTTCCTTAGATAAAATCTTTTGCTTTCGGACAGGATTTTTTCCGGACCTGAACTTATGCTGTGGATGCGAAGAGAAGCCCAATACAGCTTTATCGGACTGCCATGAGTGCTCGTCTGACGACGAGACTTGGTTTGCGGTCGTAAGAGGGACCCATCAGACGAGACATCCGATCGACGTACTCAGCTGTGATGTCTTTGCAGTGACCTCTCATCATCACCATCATTATAAGCCCTTATCGGTCCCCTGCTGGACATAGGCCTCTTTCAGTGAACGAAAAGACGAGCGATCTCCTGCTACTCGCATCCATCCCGGACCGGCTACTGGACGGAGATCGTCTTCCCACCTGGTGAACGGTCGACCGACACTTCGTTTTCCTAAACGCGGCCTCCGCCCCGGATCTTTACAGGCCCATCTACCGTCTGTTCTTCTGTGAGAGACCAGCCCATTGCTACTACAGCGAACTTATTTGTCACGTGATATCGGATACTTTAGTTCTCTGCTTTATGACTTCGTTACGAATTCTGTCAGACAATGAAACAACCAACATAGCACGTTCAATAGCCCCTTGAGCTACCGCAAATTTGTGGACCAGGCCTAAATTAAAAGGCCCTGTTTCGGCCCCGTAGGTCATCACGGGGAGAGCGCATTGGTTGAAGACTTTTGTTCTCAAGCTCTGCTGTATAGGTGACATGAGAATGCGACGAAGCTTCCGAAATGCTGCCCAACCCAACTGAATCCTTCTATCGGCTTCCTTTTCGAAGTTGTGTCTACCTAATTGCAATAGTCGCCCGAGGTAGACGTACTCGTCTACCACTTCGAGAATAGCACCATCGATTTGGACCGGCCCCGGGAGAACGCGTTCGTTGAGCATGACTGCCGTCTTGTCCAAGTCACATTCCCTGCAAACTCTCCAAGAATTCGGCCAACACGACGATATCGTCAGCGAAACGAAGATGAGGGAGGTACTCGCCATTAATATTTACGCCGCATTTTGCCCAGTTTAAAGTGTTAAAAACGTCTACCAAAGCATTAGTGAACAATTTCGGGGAAATAGGGAGGCTACTCGCACTCCTCGGTGCAATTGTGTTGCCCTTGTTTGAGCTCCCGGAGGCAGAACGGACATAAGAACAGCGCCATATAATGCTCTCAGTACTTTTACATGTCGTCAATTGACCTGACATGTCAAGCTTCTAGAACAGGCCAGGTCTCGACAGTGTCAAGAGCTCTATCATAGTCCACAAAGGCAAGGCGCAGCGGCTGAATGTAATCATGAGTCTTTTGTACAACTTGCCTTATGGTGAAAATGTGGCCCATGGTGATAAATCCTCAGTGAAACCCAGCCTGGTCCAGTGGCTGGAATTCATCAAGCTTTGTGGTGAAACGATTCTTCAATACTCTTGAGAACGACTAGTAAATATAGCCAAGAAATAAAATTGGTCTGTAATTTTGAAGAATTTGTCACCCTTCTTAAAAAATAAAACAACGTCACTTCCAAGCCATGCCTTGGGAGGTACTCCCCGCTGAAGGACGAAACTGAAAATTATTTTTTACCTCTCGTAATACAGGGTCGCCTCCTGCTCTAAGAAGCACGACTGTAATTCCGTCCTTCCCCGGAGCCTTTCCCCCTTTAAGCTGCGCAAGAGCCAGACTAATCTCACTCAAGCTGACGTCCGGCAGATCGCCTGACAAATGTCGTGTTAGGCTTGCACGCGGATCGTTGTTTAGGACATCGTGGTGCGACGTATACAACTTGCTATAGAAAGCTTCGATCTCAGATAAGATCCCATGAAACGGTAACCGTAGAACCAGTCCTAACCTTTGTCAGATGACTTCTTCCAAGCTTTCCCACGGAAACCCTTGAACCTCTACTCTGCTCAATTGCTTCGGTAACCCGTTGCGTATTTGTGCTGCGAAGATCTCGGCGTGTTAGTTTGCGGATTCGCTTTATAGGATCGTTGTTTACGATATCGGGGTGAGGAGCCTGCAATATATACAACTTGCTGAAGACAGCTTCGATCACAGATAATATCCCAGGATTAGAAGAAACGTTAACCCCAGAATCACGTGATGACGTATCAATCATTTTCAAAACAATCAGACGTCAACATGCCATTGATGATGAATAATGCTCTCTCTAGAATAGTAGAATGGTTTGATGCCAATAATTTATTATTAAGTGAAAAAAAGACGAAGTGTATTAAGTTCTCTTTGCCAAATGTTAAATCTAATAATCTTAATAGTGAAGAATAACGTCTTAATAGTGAAGAAACAGAGCCTGAAAATACAATGGTATGTCTAGGAATAACTTTAGATGCTAGATTACAAATTGCGCCCAAATAGGTGGTTTATCGAACAGACTTTCATCTGCATCATTTGCAGTTAAAAAAATTCGACAGATAGCAGACGTAGAAACAGCTAGATTAGTTTATTTCACTTACTTTTACAGCATTATGTCATATGGCATTCTATTATGGGGTAATGCTGCTGATATTGATTCAATTTATGTTCTGCAGAAAAGGGCTGTTCGTGCAATATATAATATGAGTCCAATGGAGTCGCTTAAGGATAAATTTAAAACTGTAAATATTATGACATTGCATGGCCTATAATTTGAGAATGCATATGCATGTACATAAAAATATAGAAAAATGCAAGAAGAAAAGTGATATACAAAATATCAATACTAGAAATAAGAATAAACTCGCTGTGCCCTCCTCAAGGCTCCATAAAATTAATAATTCAATATTGTAATTGGATTATTAATACGTTTTTAGAGTAAAATTCCCAGTCATACAACAGATTTGTCGATTAATATATTTAAAGCTACCGTTAAAGAGAATCTCGTATCAAAATCCTATTATAATGTGAAGTGACTTTGTGAAGTAATGATAACAACCAAAAGAATGATAGGTACCCAGCGGAGTACATTGCAGGTATCTTCTCCGGCATGGTCGCGTTGCGAACCCTCAATTTGAACTTAGTCGCTAAGACAAACCATAAGTGACCATTACACGGATCCAATGTGAGAAGTTATACAATAGACTTCTACCAAGCTTCTCCACAATAACCCTCGACAATCTATTGTGATCATTCGCTTTGGTGGCCCGTTGCGCATTTGAGCTGCGAAGGTCTCGGCGTATTAGAATGCGGATTCGCTTTGAAAGAAGTTCGACATCGGCAGACGTAACGTCTTCGTGTGCTCTGTTTTCTCTGATAAATCCAAGCGTTTCATCCATGAGTTTAGATTTCCTGGTCGTATACTTACTCCTACAATATTCCTCATGGCCCCGTCAATTGCCATTGTAGCTTCCGACATATCTGGAGCATCGAGCCTTTTTTAATTCCATTTGGAATTTTTCGGAACCTACCATGGTTCTTCGGAAGTTAGGTCGGAGTGTCGACTGTACTAATCGGACAGGCTCGTGTCGAAAGCCTATATTCAGAGAGCCTCTAACCAATCGGCAATCACTTCCGGTTTTAAGCCTGTTGATCACGGAGACATCCCTAAATATATGCTGTCGGTCCGTCAAAACAAAGTCAATCTCGTTTCTTGTCACAGTATCGGGGCTCTGCCATGTCCACTTTCTATGGGGCTTCTTCTTAAAATAGGAGTTCATTAGGAAGAGGTCCTCGTTCTCGAGGAAGTTTACCAGCATTTGCCCCCTGCGATTTCGACTTCCTCATGTAGGACATGGACACAAGTGTTTTGAAAGGCCTTTGAGACATCCTCATAAGTTGCCTCCACGTCGTCATCGGAATGTGTCGAGGTGGTGTGTTTACTTGTATCACTTTGAGGTTATACTTCGTACTGAGTTTAAGTATAAGATACGCCACACTACCTGACACTCTAGAGATTTTGACGATGTTGCCTACGAGAGACATATTCACGAGGAATCCCACGCTACCTTGTGATGGAGTGAGCATTCCCTGAACTAGAATAGGTGACCCCGATGGCAGAGTTATTGTGTCCTCACCTTGTCTTCGGATTTCACATAGTCCCAGAACGTACCATTGGATTTTTCCCAGTTCCACATCCAGCTCAACCAAGTGGTTATCTAGTCTGAGCGTTCGTCTGTTGCACGTAGCCAGGTCAAATCGGTGGTAGCAATCTGTAGCAAGGAGATTCTTAGCACTCCTTGTTCCACCGTTACCGTGGCCGCTGCCGAGGCCAGGACTAGTGGAGCTACCGGGAACTAGGGGCCGAATTTTGCTGCTGTCGTCCATTGGAGGTAAATGCTCATAACTGCTACGCTGAGCAGGCGGATTGGCAATCGCTGAATAGGTTTCGGACTGGCGCCATTGATGCCTGTCGCCGATCCGATTGATAGTAGCGCCATAACTCGTCGCGACCGCTGGCGGGTGTTCCCGTCTACTTTACTGTCACTATGGCACAGACCGGACACCGCACAACCAGCTCGCTTGAGCCTCTCAGTTGTTGAGTGACTAGAGCCCTTTGACGACTTTACGTCAACCTGGGCTTAGATTGAGGGTGAGGGTATTTTTGGCCGCCCCCACACAGCCCTCTGATACAGGGCATTTCAAAGTGACCTCTGATAGACGACAATTCAAAGTCCTTGTGTAGATCGAGATTGCGTAAGTACCACGGACAGCCGGTGGCCATTCGCAGGAAACGATTTTGTACTACTTGCTAAATCTCTATGTGAGAGGGTCTAGCGTGAGCGAAAAGTACACTGGAATATGACAGTATCGGATGGATATAGACTTTGTAGAGCGTAAGTTTGTTACTAAGAGATATCTTACTTTTAGCATTTATTACGGTTTAAGGCATTTATTTTCTCAAATGATTCACAAAAATGACTTGCTGAGAAAAAATACAATATTATATTACATTTATTAGACAATGAAGCTTATGTAAGACGTACCGCACTTTATTACTTTTTACTCGGGGTATTTCTGTGCTGTAGTGGGTTGCTGTGGCTAGTGCCGTCAACAGCTGCGCCACCGAAGCATATAGTTCTACTCTTTTTAGAGTTGATTTATATTCTCCATCGTGCGAACAACTCACCGAGGCCTGCTGGAAATTAGTTTGGGATACTCTGACTTCCCTTAGGCTCGTTTAAAGGGCGGTATCGACTGCCAACATCGCCAGCTCTACCTTGGGATGGTGCTCCCTCTTATATACAGGGTTAGGGATAATATAGAACCTTGGGTGCTCCGGCTCGGAGGGGGCGCAAGGAGGGCAGTGTGCCCTCTACCCGGTATCTGAAGTGCCGGTTAGATATGTAGTCTTTAATGATAACTACTTGTCTATCTGGCGTTTCTGGACGACATAGTTTGCAAATCAGGCCTTGTCAGATTTTGTCAAACACTTATGTCATGCCGAAGAAGGAGTCGGGTGTTTACTTTTACAGTTTCAGGAGTTTTACCTCATCTGTAGTGGTAGGACGTTTTGGACATATAGTGTCGCCTTCTGGTGATAGAGAAAGGCGGTGTTCAACTTCCCGATGTACCGCGGCTACGTAAGAAGGGATGAGTTGCAAGTTACTCGGGGAAAATTGAGATCCAAGCGTGTCGGCTAATATCTCGGCTTTTTCACCATCATCTATTGCAGGAGGAAGATTAGGTCGGATGCATAGTTAGCCGGCTTTCGGTCTTTAGGGCCCGAATGATGTGCCAAAAGGCTGTATGAGAGGGGGTTATAATACTTAGGAAGCGATCCCAGCCTCCATTAGGAAGTAAATCTGTATTGATTTCTACTTCTCTTTTGAGAAGGTTGTATTCGCGTCTAGTGCGATTTTTGATGCGAATTAAGTCTGTTATATCTTCCAATAAATCAAAATAACTACGGTGAGTCCTAGTGATGTCTTTGTTAGATCTTTCATTTGTGATACAGATTTGATTAGTGAGACGGGTGACTGCCACGATGGCAGCCTCACCGGATTCTATCGTATTGGGGATGTTGTCCGGATAACTCTAATGACAATCATTTAAATGTAATTTTAGGACGTGTAGTCGATAATCGTTTTAGTGAAAACGACATTTGCATGGGTACCAAAGTCGAATACTACTGGCCTGTGGTCTGAGTCTAGCTCGTGTAACGTCTCACTCCGACTGACGTTGAATGAGACGCTTTTCCGAGGGCGAAATCTAACAAACTGGGGCGCTGAACGGGCCCGTTACGCTCTGTGAAACTGTGACGGGTTGGTTCTGGTGTATGTATGTCTATAGCACAACTTCTTCTGTGCAGTTGATTTTAGCGAGCCTTGTACCGTTGGGAGTATAGGTTTCCCAGATAGTTGGTATGCAGAGACTAGCATGATAGGTCTATGACGTGACATACATAGTTTCCATAGGGAAACTTCAAAGTTTTCTAATTCGGGTGGGTCTAGAGGGACACACTGGATTGCTCTCTTATACCAGATCGCCGCGCCGCCTTTTTATGATCGCAGCCTGTCATTCCGGATTAACTGATGACTGCGGATTTTGGGATCTCTGTTACAAGGTTTAAAAACAATAACACGTTGATATCGTGTATATCTAAGGAAGCGCAGATCTCGAGTTGTTTGCTGCGGATACCGATCGCATTGCACGCTACTGTCCAGAGGGATCGGGGTTTAACTCTGGTCCTGGTCGCTGGTAGCGTTAGCGATCCTCTGTTCAGACATAGAAAAAGCTTAATCCATAGTTTCTTACTTTTGAAAACAGACCCCTTATAGTTTCGTCATGTCCGTCTGTCTGTCCGTAAATTACAATCATTTTACTCGGGCGATTATGGTTACTGTAAAGAAGGTAGCCGTATTCTATGAACCGCTACACAATTATGATTATTACCGATTCCCCTAGACAACCACATAGTTGTATTCCATATGTATTGCTCTCCTTCTATTATCCAATGGGACACCGACGACCATTCACAAACCGCACAAAACGCGCCGCAGAGTGGCAGCTATGTTCTAGCGTTGCTGTCACTCTGCGGCGCTACCGTGTGTGCAAAAAAAATCGGATACATTGATGTCTTAAGTTTACGCGAATGTTAGACATTACAATAAAACTACTTTTACGGATTTTATCGCGGTTTATGTATATATGTATATATGGTCCACCCGTGACCATGGTTCTATAAAGCTTCTAAAACGTGAGGCTACATAAATAATTCAATACATCGCGATAAACTCCGTTGTATTGTAAAATTGGATACAATTTATTTGAATGTAGTGGGGTTGAGATGCAGCTCGTTTCTGGGGTTCAACTATATTATAATTTCAAAATATAAATACAATTTAACCATAGTTTTTAATTTCGAATGTTTAGATATAACTCTAGTTATCCCTAAACAATATAAAATAGAATTATCTGCATGGACTTAAAGATACCAAAGTGCCTACTCAGCAAGCATCTCCAAACGGTCTTTATAAGTGACGTGCACCATGTCAATTATGCACTTAGTGAAACAACTTCAAATCATGCGCGTAAGATGCTATGCAAAAATATCTTTAAATTTACTAAAATTCCGTCCGGAGCATACGCCGAATTGGCAATTCAGGCATAGCGGCCATGGCCGCTACACCAGCAGCCGCCCAGAAACTCAGAGCGGCTGCCTCGCCAACTCTGAAGACTTCGGAGCCCACGGCTCGTCGTCTTTTGGTGGCCATCCGCAGCAATAGAACGGACCCGGCAGGAGATAGCCTTCTTGAAGATCTACAGGCCACGAATCTTTCGGACGATCCTGAACGGACCAAAAAGCAGTCGTAACGGTAGGCGTACCACGGTTGTGCTGGAGTGTTCATCAGCTCTTCGTGATATATTGGTTGGCTTTGATCTGACTATATTGGCTGGGACGAGGCGACTACCTACGCATCACTTGCTGCAACAAATACCAACAATATGGACACCCAGAGAAAATCTGTAGGGCAACCGAAATGGTAGGCGGTAAATGCGGAATCGTAAAGCCGAATGTCACTCACAGAGTGAGTCCTGCGCTACCTGCAAGCGCTTTAAGCGCAAAGAGGCAAGCACTCATGTAACCGACTCTTGCGACTTGCCCAGCTCGTATATATGCGCAACAACAGACAGTCAGCATGACTCAATATGGATAAGGAGGGAAATATTATTTCGATAGGACAGCTCAATCTTCAGGGATAGGAGGCTGTCGCATCTGATCTGCTTGTTATTGCCAGTGAAATGAACTTAGATTTCATTCTCGTTCAAGAACAGTATGCAACTTCGGGCATAACAAGACTGATTCAGTGTATCCGAAATCCTGTATGTATCCGAAATGATGTATATGATAATCCGAAAGCTGGGATTTTGGTCAATAATGACAAGATTATGTTTACGCTGCTCCACCGTCTGAGTTCCGAATATTGTACTGTCATGCATATCGATTACCACCTAAGTTATATCCTTACTGCCTAGCCTATACTGATTTGCGGAGACAGCAATGCGCAGTCACCACTCCGGTTTTGTAAACGTCGTCAATACTCGGGGCGAGGGCGAGACTCAGAGTACAGGAAGACCCAAATGGAGGGCCACATATTGAGCAGAGGTCTATTCATTCAAAACAAACAAGGCCAGCCTCCAACGTTCAACGGACCAAATGATTATTCCAATGTCGATTTGACACTCACGACAAGAGGAGTACCAATACCAGAGTGGCGCGTACACGAAGGTGTTAGCTTAAGTGACCATCAGCTATTACATATCAGGTGTGCAGCAGCGTATCAAGACCGATGTCGACGGAAGAACCATCCTTTAGACTAGCCTTTCGCGAGAGAGGGGTATATTGGGCCTACTTTCGATCGATGCTATATTTGCGAATGGGTAAACTAGACTCCAGGAAACCAGAAAATGAACTTGCCAAGCCGTTTAATGAAATCCTTACGCAAACTGCCAAAATAAACCTTGGATATTCGGCCAAAATAAACCTCGGATAAAGATGGTGAGTTCAGGGACTACGAATGGTGGAGTCCGACTCTGGACCGTCTGCGCCGTAAAGTCAAGGCCGCGCGACGATGCTGGCAAAACTCGAGACGAGGAAATCCCGCAGGCGATATCTCACTGCAGGAAGCCCTACGCGTAGTCAGACAAGAATACAAAGTGGCCATGAAGGACGCTGAAATTAAACATTTTAGAGATATTGGCGAGACGGGAAATGAAAATCCTTGGGGTTCGGCATACCGAGCCGCGACTGGTAGATCTCGCCATCCGAATAATGTCATTAATGGCGGAAAACTCCTAGAAGGTTATTCTGACAACATCTGATGATACAACTGAAATTGACAACACCTATCACCGACAAGTGCCAGTGGTGGCTGCATGCTCTCCTTCCAGTAGGGATTCAGATGCTCCTTCCCACAGTGCAGTCGATCACATTATTAGAATCTTACCAAATACAAGTCCCGGGTTAGACGGAATCACTCGCAAGATTATCAGGAACGCCTGGACGGCTTCTTCCGGAGAAATGATGCTGATGTACACAGCGTGTATCAAAGAAGGGGTCTCTCCATATATCTAGAAGATAGCTTCATTGATAGTGCTGCCAAAGGCAAATGACAAGTTATTAACAGATCCGAAGGTCTCAGAGTTACTTGCGCTCCCTGTTTGCATCTTGGTATTTCAGAAAATCAGCATGGATTCCTTAGAGGGCGCTCAACTGTAAGCGCATTAAAATCAGTGTTCGAAATGGTAGATAATTCCACATTTAAGTAAGTCCAGCTCGTCCTTTTGGACATCTCCGGAGCCTTCGATAATATATGGTGCCCAATAATACTGTTAAAAGCGAACGCTACGGGCATCTCTCCGAACATCTATCTGACTCTCGTAAGTTTAATTCTATAATCGTTATGTTGGCTCCACAGTTGGCCACCGCACGCTTTGGAAGGTTTCCACAATGGGATGTCCCCAGGGTTCGGTATTGGGCCCCACACTATGGAAACTTCTCCTGGACGATATTCTTAAATTGCCGAGACCAGAAGGTGTAAGCTTTGTGGTATACGCAGACGATTTGACGCTTGCGATCGACGCACCGTCGCGCGCCGTTATCGAACAGAAATGTTCCACGATCTTGAACAGTTTATCGGATTGGGGAACCCGTAACAGGCTAACATTTTCCAGAAGTTACAACACGTCTGGCATATCAATGGGTGGAGCCTGAGTACGTTACTTCACAGATACTAACAGGGCACGGGTGCTTTAGAGGTCGCATGCATAGGATGGCGTTATGTGACCTGCCATCATGTCCTAGCGGTCATGAAGCTGAAACCAGAGACCATGTACTCTGGGAATGTGACTTGTACAAACACGAGCGAAACATCATGTTGGACGGCATGGAACGGAAAACGCTCCGGTCTATCATCGGGATTTGGTCACAACGGAACAGAGCTTTAGGCAATTGAAGACATTTGCGCATACATGACACGCGAAGAGGAAGGATAGGTAACGACATAGCTGCATCGAGATAATCAGTACTGACGAGGCCGATGGCAACTTCTATCTTTGTTGTTTCAGGCCCCAGAAAGGGGAGAGTGAAATAACGAGAGGGCACTTAAATAATGTGTAGGGAGTCAAAAATTGCACGTTAGGGAACAGAGCCGGTGAGCAAACCACCGTGCATCTCCTATGATTCGCTCCGTATACCGAGAGTTGGGTAGGAGAATGGGTGGAGGTGGATAAGTGTAATTCCGTCCTTCGCTGAAGCTTTTCAAGGCTCCGAGGTAGAACGAAATTACAGTCGAGCCTTTAAGCTGCTCAAGAGCCAGACTAATCTCACTCAAGCTGACGTCCGGCAGATCGCCTGACAAATGTCGTGTTAGGCTTGCACGCGGATCGTTGTTTAGGACATCGTAGTGCGATGTATACAATTTGCTACAGAAAGCTTCGATCTCAGATAAGATCCCATGAAACGGTAACCGAAGAACCAGTCCTAACCTTTGTCAGATGACTTCTTCCAAGCTTTCCCATGAAAACCCTTGACCCTCTACTCTGCTTAATTGCTTCGGTAACCCGTTGCGTATTTGTGCTGCGAAGGTCTCGGCGTGTTACTTTGCGGATTCGCTTTGAAAGAAGCTTGATATCAGCAGACGTAACATCTTCACTTGCTCTGCGTTCCCTCATATGTCCCAGCGCCTCATCCTAGAGTTTAGCCTTCCTGCTCGTATATTTACTCCTACAATATTCTTCACCCACGTCCGGCATGCGAACGATAACTTCACTCATGGCCTCGTCATTTGCCATTGTAGTTTCCGACATATCTGGGGCATCGAACCGGTTTGTTAGTTCCAGTTGGAATTTTTCGGAACCTACCATGGTTAGTCGGAAGTTAGGTCGGAGTGTTGACTGTACTTATCGGACACGCTCGCGTTGAAAGCCTATAGAGATTTCGAGGACACACTAGAGATTTCGACGTTGTTGCCTACGAAGGACTTATTCTCGAGGAATCCCACGACGCCTTGTGGTTGTCGCCTTCCCAGATGTAAAATAGGTGATCCGATGTCAGAGTTATGGTGTCCTCACCTTGTCTTCGCACTTCATATAACCCCAGAACGTGCCATCGGATTTTTCCCAGTTCCACCACCAGTTCAATTAAGTGGTTATCTAGTCTGAGCGTTCGTCCTTACGTGCTCATAATTGTCACGCTGAGCAGCCGGATTAGCAATCACAGATTAGGTTACCGCCATCATTCGGCGCGAGCGCTGTCCGGTGCCCCTGTCCATTTCCCTGTCACTATGAAGCAGACGGGACAACAAACAACAAAGCTCGCTGAAGCCTCTTAGTTGTTATGAGACTAATCAAGTTTATATGTTATTTTTTATTACTGACTTCCTTACTCTTATGCTATAACTTACCGGATTCAGAGTAAATTTAAAATAAATCAATTGTGAAAATTCACAACAATCATTATATAAACGAATTGCAAACACAAGCTAAGTCCGAGACGTCTTCGTCGTTTGGATATAATCCAACGACAGAACACAGCTAAAGAACTCCTTAATTCAGTTTAGGTCTCGACAATAGTTTCGACAGGTTTGTCGCCGAAACCTGTTTCTTTGCAGAATCTCGATAGAAACCGAATGTTCGGTCGGACACTAAGTTGTATTAAAGAACATTATCTACTTTCAGAAGCTCAAAAAATGAATGTACTACTGGTTACAACACGAAACCCGATAAACACTTTTTCTTCGTGCTCTTTTCATCTAGCTTCTGAATGTTGTCTAAGCTTATGGAGCCTTAATTGAAATCCATATACAAAAATGTTTAAACAATCAAATCTAAAAACAAATCTTTCTAGGAAATTCTCGAACTGCCTCACTTACTTTTTGTATTTACATTTTCTTTAATTATGATAAAGAATGTTTCGGCAGCGAATAAAAAAGCAAATTTATAATAAACTATTTTAATAATAGTCTCACAGTTATGTATAATATATTGTTGAAGCTCCGCAGACAATCTTGTGGGCGGGGCCTGTTGAGAGGCGGCGCAGTGGGCGGCTACTTGTCGTGGCTGGAGCGCGAGTCGGGCTCGGAGGCGGTGTCGCGCGGCTCGTGCTCCTCCAGCTCGTCCACCGACATGGGCGTGTCTGTGAAGTGACATCATCAGTCAATTCTCATTGTTATGAGCGTCGTTAGTTATGTTTGCAAAAGCTATACTTTACAACTTAACTAGTGTCACCCATTACCATAAAAGTACTTAAAAGAATAGCCATTTTTATAACACTTAACATCCAAACTTTGCCATTGACCACATCGCCATACAACATTTACAAAGTATACAGTAGATACACGGCTTGCGTCTTAAAAACGGCAAATGAGCGTACAATTTCAAAGGACCATTTGAAAGAAACTGGAGTCGGTAACGATACACCAACTTTAACTTCAAAATTCACACAGCGCCAGGTGCCACGGTGACGTTCACACACACTCACCCAGAACGTGTGACGTCACGCATGACGCTGGCGCTTCTGCCACGTTGTTTGCTCACACACACGATTACGTTTAATTCTGTACTAGGAGTCAACAATGAGGGCAAAGGGACTATTACAGGTTTAGCGAGACTTTTAAATACATTTATTTAATGATGGTCTCTCCATATTCACAATCCAGAACAATCTTAAAATAATACAAGGAACCAACAATGGAATCAATCCCGTTTTTGATACTGGTTAGTAAACAAGTTTTTTTTAGTAAAAAGTTAGGGAACGAGATCTTATCTCGGCAGTTGTCCGAGATTCCCTGCTGCAACCTAGAAGCTCCTTCTTATATATAATTATCAATCCTACAATTGTTTTCAGATTGTTCTTCTATCCTTAAATTCAATAGTGGAAGATTATACTGGCATCATATTTTAATATTAAATCCAACTCAAAAAAGAAAAAGGATTGAGCTCCTTTTAACTTACAACAAGTAATGGTTCGTGCATGTTTTGTGACTGCGCGTCTGCCATCATTCCGTCCTCCACGTCCAGCAAAAGATTTTTTTTTAAATGTTTAAGTAGCAAAAACATAATTGCTAAAACACACACCCAGAACGACGAGCCGGAGGGCACGTTTGCTCAAGCACACACTCACCCAGATGCGCCAACGTCACGCCGAGCGCGCGGCGCAGCGGAGACAGCGGCACGACGGCGGCGGGCGGCACGCGCGCCAGCATGGCCCGCAGGCATGCGGTGGCTAGGCGCGCGCTGTCCCGCTCGGCGGCGCTGGCACGCGCACACAGCGCCAGATGCCACGGCGTGGCGGCAGACAGGCGGTCACGCTGCTCTCGCTCCAGCTTCACCAGCAGGTCCCGCGTGTGACTGAGGGCTGCGCCTATACCGTAGTCCTTGGTGGCCGCCGCCACGTCGTCCTCTATGTCGTTGAGGAATTCCACGTCTATGCCCAGTTCAGCCAGCGAACGCAGCTGATCGATGTCCACCTTTACTTTGGACAGGTCCTGGAATCATCGAAGCAATTTGTTAGCAATCTATTCACACTCATTACATGTACCGCGACCGGTTGTGATTGTAGCAAGTGGACTGAGAAATCGTAAAAGGCGTCGCGAAAGCCGATAATACTCGGAGTATAAATGTAAAGACTCTCCGGATCTTACGCTCATATCTCACCTTGTCGTCGGCAGGCGGCGTGGGCTCTCGCTGCTGTTTCTTGTCGGGGAACAGCGCCTCCATATCGTAGATGTGGCTCCAGGGAGAGTCCGGCGCGAACCGCAGGAGTTCTTCGCTGCCCTGACCCGTCTCCGACGCTGTAACATATCGGCCGTTACTGAACGCTCTCTGCGTGTACTTGTGAGTGTGTGCGTGCGGATGCGTGCACGTGTGGGTGGCGCTACTCACGCAGCGTATGCAGCACGAGGTGCGTCTCGTAGCGCGTGAGGGTCGCAAAGGTAGCATCGTAGGAGGGCGCGTAAGAGCTGAAGGGTCCGTACTGCAGCGACTTGACGCACTTGGCGAGGTTGCGTCGGTCCTCGCGCGTGCCTGCAACACATTACCACATGAGCGTTACGACAATAGCTGTGTAGACACCCATTGAAAATATTGATAGTTATATTTTTTCTAAAATTTGATTCACAGAGCCCACAAACTGAAAATTATACAAATACTTCGCTTACATATATTTTATATTTTTTATAATGAAACGAAAAAGCATGACTCTTGTATTGTCGTTACGTGGTTCATTTGCTGAAAGCGGACAGCGCATCTGTACATGCATATATTAATGGGTGTAGTCACCAAATGACTACAATTGCTCGTTTGTTAAAAAATTGATTAGAAGAACCCATTTTGGGCTACTCACATACTAATATTCATTATGATTAAGTTGAACATGCTTAATTACGTTTATTAATAAAAAATGTAATGAAATTAATTAGATTACTTTTAGTTTCATTCTAATAAAAAATACTTATTAAAACTCATTTAAGTCTCTCAAGTAAACTTGCACAACTTACTTTTTCTGAGAACACGTCAACAATACGTGTAAAGTCAAGAACATCGCATGACATTTGCCGCGATTATCGTGCGATGACTTATTGTTTCGAAGACTGTGAAGTCATCTGCTCTACAGGACGGATACATGACTTTTAGCATTAAAAACAAAACGAAAATTAAAGAATGTAATTAGATATGTATATATGTTTGCGGACGGTATAATTTTATGTGATAACGGTTATCTAGTAGATCTGTGAATGGTGGTTCAGTGACAAGGACAATTTCTAACACTCTAGCTCGCTTGCTCCTCCCTTTCGGTACATTATTGCCTCGGAATGTTACTGTGATGTCATACTTTTTCGTACATGCAGCTATTGTTATTTATTCACAATATTTAATCACGTCAAAAATATGTATAGTAAATTTGACAAATGATATGTTATTATGTATCACTTGTATGTACTTGTGTATACTAAACTACTCACTGTGCAGCGACCCCGTGCCTTGTGTGAGCTTCCCGATGTACTGTCCCAGAGTCATGGGCTTGTCCTCGCCGGAGCCCTCCACGGTGTTGGTCACTATACTCAACGTGGTTTTACCATCGGCATCCATGCGCGGGAATGCTGCAAAATAAAATTACAACCACATGTAACAAAATGAATTTGCATGGATACATTCTATAAAAACATTCCTCTGGAGTTTAATAAAAGTATCTGTAGAGGTCGCACTACGTTATCATTGTGACAGCTAGTGTCTGTCTTGATTAACAGAGAAGGAAGATGAGTAACACATGACTGTCTCTGTCTTGCATGCGCATTTCGCAGGAAAATATTGCCAATTTGTAGACAGAGTGCAACGAGGGCATTATCCGACCTCAATGATGTTTTGGTGCGGTGTTAGCTATGAAGGAGTGACTTAGCCATATTTTTGTGAAAAAGGTTTTTGTAAAACATCTGCACAAGTGTACCAAAGTTGAAAATGTAGTTAAGCCCCTTAATAACACCATGTTCAATAAACAAGTGCATATGGTCCTTCCAGCAAGACTCGGGACCAGATCATAAAGCTCGATCCACCCAATCTTGTTTAAAGGGAAAATTCGGAACTCGAACAGAGCTGGAGACTACCCTCCTTGTCACGATGTTAATCCGCTTGATTATGATTTATGGTCAGTTTTAGAGAGTACATCTTGCTCTAAACGCCACGATATTTTGGAGCCCCTAAAGCAATCCATACGATTGGCAGTGAAGAATTTCCCTATGGAAAGAGTGCGTACTTCTATTGATAACTGGCCTCTATTTTTAAATGACAGTATTGCAGTCCATGGAGACCACTTGGAACAAGCTTCTCATATTTTTAATTGTTTAATATTTGTGTATCAAACTAACAGACTGTGAAAAATAAGTAACGTTATATGCAATTAAAAAAAATTTTTTTTTCTTTGCTACAATACTTATGCCAGGACTAGGTATATTATCTCTATGTTATAGTACTGTACAGCAGCATCATGTTATTACTAATACGATCGTGTATTGTCCGAGGCTCGCATCATGAGTCTTCGCAACTGACGTGTTTGTACGTAGACTGAAATAAATATAGAGGTGGCAAGGCAGCTATGTAAGGATCATATGTGGCGCTCAGTTCTCTCTGCCTACGCGTGTACTTGTGTTTGCGTGTGCGTATTATATGTAACGTCTGCCATGTCTGAATCAAGCAAGACGCCGTTAAAATTTGTCTACATTCGAAATGCAGTTGTGCCCAATAACGCATGTTCTCATGCATGATTTTATAATACACGGTAAATAGAAAAAATATAACAAATCAAAATGTAATTTAGTTACCTTTTTTGGCCAACCTCCTGCGGTGCTGTTCCCTCGCAGCCTCCATCTGTATCTTGACGCTGTCTCCCAGGTCCGTCTGCTCGCTGGGCTCTGTGCCCTCCGCCTCTGACCCTCCACTCTTCTGTTCGCTGTTCCGTTTCAGAACCTTGTGCTGGGGGAAACAGAGAATATTTCTTAAAGAACTAGTAAAACATATTACAATCTAAAACACATGGAGTAATGAGATGTCAACGTGAGAAAACAAACATACGTATAAAGAAATTTAGAAAAAAAAATGCTCTTTTCGATCCGATATCTCAAAGGCTACCCAAAAATTGATAACAAGTTCTGAGTCGCAGTTGGCACATCACTTGTGTTACTAAAATTAAATTTGAAACGTACACTATGGACAACACGACTAAATTTATGTGCAAGCTTATAATCTTTAAGCATTAAAGCAATAAAATAGGGTTGAAACGTGTCTATTCTTTATCAAACCGAGTGTAGCAACATCTCAGTACGACCACATGCTGGCATGCAAAAGTCTGCACTATAATAGATATGTCAAAGGTATCACAAGGAACAACATTCACTTCGGTAAAGCATCACAAACTAGTCACTAAGTGCATTTCACTACCATATAGAATTATATTGCAAACCTTTCGACCGTACGTCCTTAACGGCAGCTATGCAAAATACCACAGAGTCAACGGGTTGATAAAGAACAACATCGGTCCACCACCGCCCAAGGAGGATGGTGTGAGCCTCTTACTTTTGATGCATACGCTTTGATTTGGCAGGAACTGATGGATGAAACAAACTCACTGAAGGACAATATTTGAATAATAATTTTATAAAAAAACGACAGCGGCAATCTGAATTCGTTGTCTTACAGCCGCCTTCCGGTGGCGTTATTTGAATACATAAACTTATGTTCTGAATATTATTTTTCCAAAAAATGTTTGTTTCTAACACCAACATAGAATTTTTGTCTTGTTTGCATGACATACTAACAGATAAAGAGTGCTCGGTTGTTTATGTTTTATTGTATACAGTAGATTTTTACACTACACCTTAACACTTCTAGTTATACACGCTACTTACACTATATGACAATGTGTGCGACACTTCTTAGCATTTGTAGTTTAAACAATATACAGTTTTCAAATAACGCTTCAGTAGGCAAAGTAAATAGAATTATCGTTTTGATCATCTAGTGCAGATCTAGACAGATTGTCCATACTGTGCATCTAGTTCAGATCTAGACAGATTGTCCTTACTGCGCATTTAGTTCAGATCTAGACAGATTGTCCTTACTGTGCATCTAGTTCAGATCTAGACAGATTGTCCGTACTGTGCACCTGACATTTATTAATTTATTACCGTCTAAAATAAATCTTTTGATTTTGAATAGGTTATTTTTCACAATAATTTTATTTTCGTACTTTTTAAAATTGTTTGTTAATTTTTATTGCTTGGATATAATTAACTGTCACACGTCACACTACCACAGCGAAGTAATGGGTATCTCGTGGCCGGTGACACACAACCCATTCAGTCTAATTGAGTGTGATGTTTGTTGGCTTATCTGTATAGAGGGTAACACCGAATGGGGCAGTGCATTTATCATCTCTGCAAAGGTTGGTAATTCCCTTGACGGCTTTCGAATGTGGCGCACTTATACTCACCTGTTTCCTTTAGGGCACAAATCTACAGAGCGGTCTTAAGACTTGTCTCTGACTTTACGGCTCAATGCTCAGCTCAGCAAAATCTTACGTTTCAAATTTATAATCATTTAGTGCTAATTTCGTTTTGATCGCTATAAGTATGAAATTTGTCTTAGCGTGTTAGTTAAGTCAGAGATAATTCTAAGCACGCTTTGTACATTTCCGTGTAAGTTCAATTTAATTGAAGTATCCCAAAGACTCATAACCGTCACTAGTTAATAAACTCGGAGGTTGGTGCAGGGACTCAGTGAGGTAATTAAAACGTTCGATGCTCGCGACAAAGTCTCCCGACAGGGCCCTGTCTCCAAACAAAAAAGAATACTCCTACATATACATCTTTGACGTACTCGAGGCCATCTCTCTCTAATAGGGGCAAGTAGTATATATCTATCTAGCCATCCCATTCCTACTCCAGGTCTGGCCTGACCTGGGGTAAGAATAGGATGGACTTACAGGCAAATATCCTTTTGCACTGATTTAGTTAGACTGAGTTGCTGAGTCACTCCCGGAGCAACAGCCTCACTCACCACATCCATTTTGTCGATGTCGAAGCCAAGCTCTCGTATGGGTATCTCGTACATGTAGGTGAGATGGACTCGCAGAGGGTACAGCTGTGGCGAGCGAGTTGTTGGATCACTCCCGGAGCAGCAGAGTCTCACTCACCACATCCATCTTGCCGATGTCGAAGCCAAGCTCTCGTATGGGTATCTCATACATGTAGGTGAGATGGTCCCCCAGAGGCCGCAGCTTGTGCGGCGCAAGCTGCTTGAGCCCGGCGTGCAGGAGGCGCCGTGCCGCCTTGTGGTACACGGTGCCCGCTTTGTTGTATTTCATCGCGTTGTTGCACATCAGCTTGAAATCGCTCTGAAACACATTAGCAAATTATATTTATTTGTTTTATTTTATACGATGACATCTCATTATTACAAGCGCTCTGTATGTGGATTGTGGAGCATGGGGTAAGTGCCATACCCCATTTTCAATAACTTTTAATCAAGTATTATATATCTCAACCTGTTTACCTTATAGGTTTTGTATCTGTCCTTAAGAGTTTCGTTTTTCTTTTTGAAGTTTGATAAGGATAATACTCACAATGAAACAGTTAAGTGATCTGTATTCATTGTCGTCTATCTTCTGCTTGATGGTGGAGAAGTCCATGGGCTTCTTGATGACGTTGGAGTAGTTGGGAGCGAAGTTGTCATTGACGGGCCACGCGAAGAACTGGTGCGGGTCGCGCTTCTCCAGGTTACGCAGCAGCTGTTCCAGCAGACGTGACAAAGGGCGACGCTTCTGACTCGCCTGGAAACAATGTTACGCTTTATTCTATTATTTATTTATTTTTTGTTGTAATTGTGTACCTAATTTCTTTTTTTATATTTTATTTTAATATTATATAAAATTTTGATATAAACATAAATAACCGAGACCAGGATCCACTCAGTGCCCCCAAAGGAAATACAAAAGGTTAGGTCTGTGTGAGGCTAAGAAATAATCCGAAATAACTTCGAAACTCTAAGCACAGGAGGTGGAGGCACAAATCGGCTGGTCTTGGTGAAGGCTGTTTGTTGACTGTTTCACGTACAGGTGGAGGCCCACTACAAGTCCCTTCTCAGTTATAAATCTTCATCCTGTATCATCAAGTAAATAATCTTAAATTTAATAAACTGCATGAAGTTTTGTAGTTACTTAGGTACCTACTTTTAAAACACAAGTTCGTGGTTCCCTGTGAGATGCTGGTGAGTTGATGCAAATGCCTGGGCTGGGATGACGGACCATCTTTTTTCCTGGAATTTCATCATCAGTTTCGTCATCATCCGACATTTTTATCTGAAAATTTTTATTTTATACATTATTTAGCAACTGTGTGTGTGTTTACCTATACTTGTCTTGAGGATAAATGCGGGACCATTTTCAAAGGCTTAATGTCCTTGTATGGTGTACACAATGGTGTAATGTGTAATTGCACAATATTTTATGTGCTTATACATAACTTTTTGGGCGAACAACAAGCTGTTAAGTGACTATTAACCCCCACAGTGATCCACATAACACTTACTACAGGCTACCCGCAACACACAAACATCCACATTAACACTTATTAGACATAAATAACCCAATTAAGAATAATGTTAGTCTTAAATAATGCTTTTTTACATGCTTTGAGAATATCATCTAGACTTTTAGGTTGTCTTATTTCCTTAGGCAAAGAATTCCATAATTTGCAAATTTTGCTGAGAAGGAATTCTTATAAAATTTTGTATTCTAAGTGGGCACATTTAATTTATTAACAAAACTGATAGTACTAAACTAAGTGGAAAAAGTAAACTTTTCCACTTAGTTTAGTACTATCAGTTTTGTATGTATTTGAGGTAAGACGAAGTCTTGGCATCAGAGAGGACTTTGTACAACAAGTGTGATACAAGTATTCCTGTGTTAAGACATTCAAAGCCACCTTAGAGAGTCCTGGTCTTCGGAGCTGCTCAAACTTGCATAGGCCAATTGTAAAACTATCGCAAAAGCTTTGCATGTGTGGTGCAGCTAGTCTAGCAGCTCCTCTATTAATGTTAATGTAGCTTACATCCACATAGTCTTGTGGCTAGCAGAGCTTGTGTTCATGATGTTGTAATTCTAGAAATAATTAGGAATTATACCTAGAAATAGCTAGGATCCTTTTGAAACCACATGATTATGTAGTTAAATGTTTTAAAAATGAACAGAATAAAGTTATAACTTCAAAATCTTAATTGAAGACAGTGGTAGTGATTGATACCTGTTCGAAATGAAGGCAAGTATTTTGTCTATACTAATAACATAAAGTTGAATAGTGTCTTTATTGTAATGGGCTGACACACCATGATGCTACGACTAACAGGACTGGAGTTATGCAGGTGAAATCGCGGGAAGAAGCTATGTGTAAATCAAGTCTTTTAAATTACAAATTATTAGTATATATAACATAAGTGCAAATAAAACATGAATTTAAAACATATTTGCGCTTGTGTATGAGGGCGCTAGTGTCAAGTATGACTGCAACCAAACCTTAAACACACCAATTTTCAGAGACGTGTCTTAATGCCTACCTCAATTTCAAATAATAAGATTAATTATCTTATTCCCTTGTTGTGTAATGTTGACAAACACAAAACGAAAATAATAAAACAAGTACAGAATCCATATAATTTATTGCTATGAAATACTAGAAACATAGTTATCTAGTTACGAAGTGTAGCGTTAACTAGTAAGGTATACATTGTACTTACCATATCGATTTCACGCCGACGTCTCTTTCTTTTTTTTATTTTCCCTTCATTATCCTTTTGTTCATCATTTGCAGAATGTTCTATATCACTAATATCTAACAGCTCTTCCTCTACAAAGGGTATAAAGTTTTTGTAAATAAATACAAATCATAACAACGAACAAGTAACAGAAGTAATACTTACTACAGCTTAACTTTTCTAAGTCTTCCATAATTACTTTTTATTGGTATTAAATATTTTTACTAAATAACTTAGGTAAATAAATTGTATAGTGTCAGACTTGCTTTATTTATAACGTTTTGTTAATACAGAGATGTAAGGCTAAAAACGCCGAAAGTCGAAACGATTCAGAATTGACATTTGATTATTGATAAGCTTCCAATTTACAGTTAGACAGTTCTTCTTTTCCTTTTTTTGGTTTGTTTAAGATGTCATGTAATTAATTGCCTTGCAATAAATTGCCATTACATAGAATTCTTATAAAAAAATTATAACTATTGATTATTAACTCGTACCATTTAGATAAACCTGGGGTTACTTAAAACTATTCAAATTCAAGATCGATATTTTGTTATGAATCAAACCAAGTCACACTCTTTCAAACTCACACCGATGAGTGTTAGTCATCGAGCTTATAACCTATAGACGTAGCATGTCATAATTTGTACGTACAAACGTTTCAGGCAAGTTGCTGAAATACGTGGGGAAGAGAAGACGTAAAAATAGAATATCACCAGCCAGCCTCTCGTGACTAGTGATGGGAAATGTTGGAAGTGCTTGTCGGTAATATATTGTATGGTGTTTGATGAATGTTTACTAGGTCATATTACAGTGACGCCGCAAAGAACTTAGATGTATTATTTGACTCAAATATCTCCTGAAACGTCTTTTATATTTTCTTTTTAAACTAAAAAAAACTAAAATCTCACTTGCTCAGACCCTAATCCAACCGATCATTGATTACACACATATTATATGTTCTGTGCTACAAATGCAAATTAAAATGAGTTAGAGATAGAGATTTTTAGATTGAAAAACGTGATCATGTGTCGGTTGTGTGTACCAGGTAGCGGATTAAGTAACTGTGGGTAAGCATTTGTACAGGTTCTTATAGGTGGTGGTATCTTCTAGACTCCGAATGCAGGTTTGTCTCGTTATCTCATATACCGAGTAGGGATTAAAATACATCTACAATTAAAAACGCCAGTAATACTAGTATGTAGAAGTATATTAAAACTCAAATAGGTTCTAACAACAAAATCAAAAAAGATATTTTTTCAAACAAACGAAATCCGATAACAATAATTTAATTTTAGTGCATGTAAGTGAGAACACCAACCTGTATTACATGTATAATTTATTTAAGGATAACTTTTTGCACATAAAATACATTTATTTACATGTTTCTTTACTTTTTTCTGTTTATCGATAAATCACGTTATATATTGTGATACAGCACTATTTATACGTCACAATTGTCAATGACGAGAATGGCAATAATTAATTACATTTGAAAGAAAGGGAAGGAATGATAAAAGACTGTCATTGTTTCCATTTTAAGACGAGCTCTAAATAAATTATTTTCAGAAATTTATACACATGAAATTAGCTTACCTATGAAATGTAACGCCATCTTCTTACACTTTCTGCTATTTTTTTCCACACCATTTTATTGTACAGGAGGGCATAATGATTTTTTAAATGACATATTATAGTAGAAGGTCTTTGCGTGATGAGATAATGTTGACGGGTCACGAAACTTTACTAAAAACGATACTAAAGAATATTTTGAGCTCAGCGTCATATATATACACATAATGTATAAATGTGCATTTATATATAAATGTAATTTGCCCGATGTTTTGCTAGACAATTCACCCAGCTTTAGGCGTCTATAGGTTATAACGTCGATGGTGTCAGTAAGACACATTTTGTAGGCCATGCCTGATACGTATTGATATATATGATTTCTGTGTATCAAGACGCCACCATACGATATCTCGATCTTTTGTATCGATATGTATAGCAATACGATATGTCGTGATGGTAAGAGGTACTGCCATGCTGCATTGCAGCGGCATTGAGCCGTACCGGGGAGGTACCTCTCGCTCACATGATACGGCTGTAAAGTGACTTCGCAGTCGCCTATCGTCGGGTTTGTGAGTAGCCGATGGCCGGTGGTGGGAGGAAAGGAGTGAAACGCGTCGGCATAGTAATTATGTGGATGTTCATGGGCGTCGGTAGTCGTAAAAAGCTCTGATTATTCCTACACCATAAAAAAGGTAGTGAAATAAAGCGATAGCTACCAGGACATATCGCAACAAAAATATTGTACTACGTAAAATAATAAACATTTGGCCAATCCAGGGTATAAAGGGGATCATCTTTTGAGACAACGTCTCTATATACATATAATAAAACAAATTATTTTAATCGTTTCCCAACCATGTCAAAATCAACTCTAACAACCTACCTGTACCTATGGATGGTATGTGTAAACAACATTTGTGACAACGAGGATAGTGCGGACAATTCAATAATGTACTTGGCAGCAAGAAAAGGTATTTGCCCTGATCTCTGAGCTTTGGCTCAGGGTCATTCATCGCTTGTACTTACTTCCTCAGTACAGTTACCTTTTACCTCTAGTTTTACGTGTTTTTCGTGTTAGTCAGTGGCTCCTATGAATAATTGATATGTTTAGTGTTAAACTAAGAATTTTTATTTCTTTTGCGTTTTCTATTATGTTAAAAGGTTATTTTAACAACTTTGTTTTTATTTCAAAGGATATCGAGAATATTGTATGTATCAATACAATACTTATACGATATCGTCTTTCCTAATTTTGTTTTACTGTATTTCGTGATTTGTAAAGTCGGGTGCCGCGACACGCAATGCGCCCGACATTACGTCTGGCCAGAACGTACTTGCCAGGATGTTTTTAGAGTGTGGTGCAGTGCGGCACTTAGTAAACAATTCATTAACGACCAGAAGGAAATGTAACGGAAAACTTATTCTGATTAACTTTTGAGTTAACTTTATAATTTAAAGGTGGATCCGTTAATCGAATGTCAGCTTCGTTAATTAATGATTAATTAAAATGTAGGAAATATGTGAATGGGTATCAAATAGATTTCCTTTCAAACGAAACTAAGAAGTGACTACTTACACTGGTTATAGTATTTTCCATAATTTCCTTCCGACATTTGCTCCCAAAATTATTTCCAAGCATCTGCGATGCTTCTTTAATTTCCTTTTGTGATAAAATTTTAAAGAGAAATAATTTTAGCGAGATAGGTTCACACATTCATAAATACATTCGATCAGATTGTTAGCGATCAGGATAAATTCTTGCTTCCCATTTGTCATGACTTAAGTTTTTTTTGTGTTAATACCTAGTGAACATTTTGGCTTATTTTATCTAGATCTTTCAGTATTTTCTGTAGGTCGGCACTCGTCCCCGGGAGGGTAAATAATCTACGAATCTTAAATGTGGTTTTAACCGCCGATGGAATATCTCTTATTTTTCCCCATCTAGTTGACAAAGAACCACCTTAAGAAGGTTGGATGCGAATGAGTCGCCTTGGCGCACTCTTAATAATTCAATTATCTCTCATCCTCCAATTTAACTTCAGCTCTTCTGTTATATATCACCATCATCATCATTATCAGCCCTTATCGGGCCACTGCTGGACGCGGGCCTCCTTCATGCTGTTGTTTAAATAATTATGCATAATCTTAAATATATATAAATCTTAAATAGCTTAATAGTGCTGTTATATATATATATATTATTAAGTTATTATATAAGTATTGATTATGCATAATTAAATAAACAACAACATGAGCATGAGAGAGTTTAAGTGCATGCAGTTTTATTATAGTTAATTTATAGAGAACAATTGTACACGTGGAAAATGTATAGACAAAATGTATGGACAAAATCAACAAGTCGTCGGTAAGACAACATAGACTAAACCGAGTCTCGCAATAAATGTTGTAACTTAGACAAAAATATGTTTTTAGAGCAAATAACGTTTATTACTTTTAGAGTGTGTTAATTTAATACACAAATATAAATCAATTAAAAACATAAAAGCTTATTCGAAGTGGTCGCCTTTGGCTAGAATGCAGTCCGTACGTAACGTTGAGGCCAGTTATCGATAGAAGCAAGCACTCTTTCCATGGGGAAATTCGTCTCTTGCGGATTGCAAATTATCATTGCGTTTAGAGCAAGCTGTACTTTCTAAAAATGGCCATTATTCATAGTCCAGCGGATTAAGTTCGGGACGTAGGTCTCTTTCAATGAACGCCAAGACGAGTGATCTCCAGCTACGAAGATCGTCTTTCCATTTGGTCGACCAACAATTCCTTTTCCTAAACGCAGCTTCCACTCCAGAACCATTGTGGTCCATCTGCCATCTGATCTTCTGGGTCACACAGCCCATTGCCACTTCAGTGAGCTTATTATTCGCATGATATCGGAAATTTTAGTTCTCTGCCTTATGAATTTGTTGCGAATTCTATCGGATAGAGAAAAACCCAACATAGCACGTTCAATAAACGTCGCAAACTTGCGGACCACTCCTAAATTAAGAGGCCATGTGTTGGCCCCGTAGGTCATCACGGCTTTATTATATAAAATAAATTCACTTTTTTAGAACACATCATACAAACTGGAGAAAGGGCCAACCGAAACTTTTACGCTTTTACTAACAAATCATCATCAATGTCTGGGTCTGTCATTTAAGGCCTTAAAAATTATATACAACGCGACGTTTCTAGGAAGCATAAGCTAAGGATCACCAGTGTGGACAGACAGGGCTACTATAGACGCGGCGCGACGTAAATTATTGCAGAGTCAAAGACTAGCTTTGACATTTTTAAGTAAAGCCTACCCGACCGATAGTACGGAGGCCTTACAAGTTCTTGCCGGGGTTCTATCGGTTGATCTAGAAATTCAATGCCGGGTTGCTATATTTCGTAACTAAAACAGTACAGGCAGAAGAATACAAAAGTATTTAATTCCATAGACGTCATCACACAGAATTTAATTGCTGAGTAGCAGGACGGCTGGTCTAGTACAACCAAAGGACAGCATTAGTATAACTTTTTCCCGTGCGTTCTAGTCTTGAACTAGTACCGGCACCTCTCTGTGATTGTTCGACCGAAGGTGACGAACGTGAACAAACCGCACCTCACGTCTTATGGGAACACGCCTATAAGACGTGATGAGGCATGTGAAAGACCACACGGTCTTTGGCAAGTTGAAACATAATGCTTGATAATATTCTTAGTGCTACGGGAGTAGTTTGCTATGGTGATCTCGTGGACAACAAGGAAACTATCGTGCTGTTAAACAATTTTGATACAAATATTACTGGCAGCAAGAAAACATAGGTCTGTCATAGTAATGCCCCTTATAATAAGAAGTTAATATCACAAGGCATAGTCAATATCAGCTATTCACATATCTACATCCCCGTGGTGCATAACAGCTGGGCTTAACCTGGTTGCCCTATATTTTTCTTGGCTTGCATAAATCAATGCAACTGTGTACTGCTCCTGCTTCCACTAGGGAGGTAACTGGAATTACTTCCTACTACTAATATTTTATATTCTTCTTATTAAATTCGTTGCGGGTCCAAGCCAGTTTTGGCTTTTCCCTTGGGCTCCCTGAGATCATATCAAAGGGTCGTAATTGGTTGCCGCTGTTGATCCTGACTAGACAGGAGTAGCAGCGGTGCTGCAGCTACGGCCCTAGCCGGCGATCCCTCGTGGGAACTCGTGACAGAGATTCATGCTTGTGCTTCTATGTCTCGAACAGGAGGGTCCTCTGCCTGTATCCCGCGCAAGTCGAGATCCTGCGGGTCCGTCGGTTAGGGCATGTGGCATTAATGCAGAGGTGGGGGCCTCCCCCCTGGCGCGGCAGCCGTACGGTAGAGTTATAACGGCTACCTTGCGCCCGGTCCTCGAGCGGTGGATGCGCCGCAGGCGCAGACCCCTCACTTTTCATCTGACGCAGGTGCTCACCGGGCATGGTTGCTGCGATGGGTATATGTGTCGGACGGGCCACAGAGAGCCGATGACTCGTTGTCACGATTGTGACGCGACGGTGGACTCGGCCCAGTACAACCTCGATGTTAGCTCGAGATGGGCGGCGCTGCGTCACGATCTGACATCAGTTGTCGGAGGGGACTTGTCAAAGTCGAGCATCATCGTCGCGATGCTCGGCAGCGACGATTCCTACCAGGCGATGGCTTCCTTCTGCGAGACCGTCATGTCCCAGAAGGAAGCCGATGATCGGGTAAGAGAGGTGGCTGTGGGGGTACGAAAGAGGCGCTATCTGCAGCGCCTTCAGTAGTGTCCCTGAGTCCCGTTTCGGGCCGGGATGGGAACCCGGTCCGCAACAACATCAAGACACGGCAGCGCGTGGACTGATCATAGCGTAGCCGGACAATCCCCGAAGAGGTGAAGTCTGGACTTTTTGCGGAGACCAGCCTGTCGCTGGAGGAATCCTGTTGCCTGCAGATCCGGGACCCTCCATTAATAGCGGCTGAAGGCTCCCGTAGGTGTTTAGTTGGTATTGCTACCCAATTGCTGAGTCCAACATAGGTTTGAGGGTCTACCCGGGTCCCCAGGCATCATGCATAAATGCATTCCCCTTCGTCACAAAAAAAAGAGCCGCAGCGGTGGGAACGATTGTTGGGCTAAGCTCATTTTTTACCATTTTCAAAAAAGTATGGCTCATATTGATGTCTTAAATTTACGCGAATGTTAGTCATTACAATAAAACTAATTTTACGGATTTTATCGCGGTTTATTAAATTATTTATGTAGCCCGACGTTTAAGAAGGTTTTTCGTTGCTGTAAAGCTTCTGAAACTTCGGGTTATATAAATAATTTAAAGAATCTTGGTAAACTCCGTAAAAGTAGCTTTATTGTAATTAATATGGCTCAGTCATTCCTTCATAGCAAACCGTCACTGAAGTCGCATAATGTCCACGGTAAAATTTGCCGACCAATTGGGAAGATTTCTTAGAGCTTTAAGCGTAAATACGGTCATTTTGTTTGTTAAACTGTTGCTCAATTTTTTAAATTTTCTCATCCATAAATGAAATGTTTCTGTGACCTGCCCTTTGTGTACAGCTTCAGTTTCGATTTTATCACCCCATTCATCTTTACTTTATCAGTAAAGAAATGATCAGTTATATCTGTATCACTCTTATAGGTTGCAAGTCCTAAGTCATCTCTTAGAATACGCGACATGGTCCTAGGTTCGCGACATCTTCATTTCCCGAGATAATATTCGAAGAAATCTTTCCCTTACTGCTTTGGCCAACTTTCCCGTACGAAAACTACGTGGACGGCCTGATCTTTCTCTGTCACAAACAGAGGAAATCTCATTGTACCTATTGATAGACCGGCATACAAACATTAGACTAATACCAAGTGTATGGAGAGTTCTTAAATTGCATTTGGCACCATACCTACTTTATGTAATGCAATCACAGCGATTCTATTCTCTTTATCACCACTCCATCTTAGCATCGCAAAATATTGTATGATGTACTGGCGCTAAAATGAGAAAACACAATGAACAATCGTATAAAAATGACAGATTCCAAATTCAAATGCAATATTTTTTATTTTTTATAGCCAGACTAGTGATATATCTTCACATCCTCCAAACTTTTTAGAATTTACTTACGAAGGAATAGATTGTAGCCAGTTTGTCCGACCAGACTCTGCCACTCATGACACTTTTGAAGCGTGTCTTGAGCGGTATCTTTGTCGCTTTTACGTTAATGGCCAGTTGCCGTTGTATCTCAACCAACCTTAAATAGGAAGTATCGAAAGTTACCGTGGTGGGTCATAATCTGCGTTGGTCGGTAAGTGACTCGATTTTTTTTCGCATCCATGCTTCAAAGTACGGCAGGATTGCTTCAACGACACGTTTATGTGTCACCACCCAGACGAGCACGCCATGTCTCCAAAGTTCCATCATGTTCTTGCGGCCTAATCACCTTAAGTAAGGTATTTTCAGCACTCTGCCGAGTGGAACGTATTTTGTTATATATCCTGGCATACATCTCCGCCAGAATAAGTAGAGGGAGAAAGTGCGCAAGACTGTTGCCGCCTAAATGGATATGGTGCGGTATCCTCCTACAATACCAATGGCAACTCTTCGTTGTAGACTGTAAAGCTTGGTTCGTCAATGACGATGACCTGACAGTATCTGGAACCATACTGGCGCACCATAGACATCCGTCGAACGAACGACCTCCGCGTAGAGGCGACGAACCTCTTCAATCGGTCACCCGATATTTGGCAGTAACTTATGTAAGGCAACCACTATCTTATAGATCCGTAAAATGAGGCAATGAAAATGGTCCAAAAAGCTCCAGTGACAGTCTACAGTCAGCCCCAAATACTTTTTGTATCAACCCATTTGTATATCTGCGTCACCTATCCGAAAGTATAAACAGGGAGCTTCCCTGCGCCCACGCAGCCTATAAAAGCATAGCGCCTCGGTCTTGTGAGGCGCTATTTGCAAACCCAGTTCGCAGATTTTCTCAACGACAATTTGCACCCCACGCTGGACTAGCCCTCTGGTTTTCGCAAAATTAGTCCCATGACAAGCACCAGCGTATCAACGTCGAAACAAATCAATTTAACGCCGGTGTGACATTCAACGCGCAGCACAGCGTCAGATGTGAGGTTCCACAGGAGTGGATGCAGTATGGACCCTTGTAGTGCCCCCCGCAGTTAATATTTCTACGTATACTTCTGCGGTCCTGGCCTACGTATGTAACAATTCCATCGCATAAGGAGTCCGCTACAATGGCTTGTTGAACCCGGGGCAGGCGCGATGAACTAGCGCTTTTCTAAAGCTGAGCCTCGCCACCACGACAAAGCTTGAAGTACAGAACTGTGGGGGTACCTTCTTATACTTTTAAAATATCGGTTTTCTGTGTGAAGTTACAATTTAGCGCTTAGCAATTAATATGTGGCTACTATTACAATAGATTATGTTGTTCGTGACTGGACAACTTCGAAAGCGACGTGTCTATCTGTTTGTAAAGCCATCCAGATATATCCATGTCTATTTATAGTTCTTCCACTGCCTACAGGCAAACTGTTTAGTATTTGTAAATATATTCTCTTCTTCAATGTTTCTTTTTTACTAAGACCATACTTGTACTTGACTAGTGTTATATTGTAGTATTGTTGTTTATGCGTCGCACCGCATCAAGTAAAACGGTTTAAAGTGTAAGCTCGATGGATGTCCGTCCTCGACTTTTTTCATAGCGCGGGTGGATATAGTTCGGGCTACTCTTCACGATATTATCGAGCACACAACAGTCTACAATTGCCACAACGCACCCACCACAAAATAAAAGTTTGCATCATTCATTTCTCTACCTACCCGAATACCTAATTTCCTTTTAGTATGTTTGTTTTAAATGTTTAATTTAGTTTATTTTTAAATTTTCAGTGCTGTGCATTTTGGGTTAGATTTTTGTTAAAGAAATAATTGATTTTATCACACAGTGACCAGTGACACACCGCTTATGGTAAAACCTACCTCATTATTTTCAAAGCATCACAACGCACAGCAGCACAAGTGATTAAAAAAATTAGATATAATAATTTTACATATTTAGCGGAGAAATATTGTCGCATTATGTTAGTCGGTGGAAATTCCTCAAAGTACTGAGTTCCCTTGCATTCATAAGTCCTGCGCGCCAACTGCCAGGCGCAAGCGCATTCAACTTTATGAAGAGCACCGAACAAAAGCCTAGATTATCTCTTGTGTTTAATAAACGCCGAATTAAATACTTGAGGGGGAATGTTTGAAGTCCCAAAGAAATACCAGCCGCCACAGTTCACTCTCGATTATGACATTAAGGTTCGATGCTCAGGCCTAGGCAGACCTACTTACATTCAACAATATCTACGTAAAGGAGCAGATGTGCTAGGTACCTACGTAAGTTGCTTGTTAGAGCAGTCTCGGAACTGGGACGCTGTACGTTTTATATACATTATAACACAAGGGCCACTTACTTACATTGTGATATGAACCTAGAACCGTATCTATGAAGATAATTATAAATGGTCTAAAGCATCTCTTCTCGGTGACACGAGCGGACGGTAGCGTCAACAGAGACGTTGAATCTTATTTATTACTATAATAATGGTAGTAGATAGATTAGAATTTTATACACGTGATATCCGTTGTAGTCACCTTGCTCCGACTGCTCATTTGACTCCCACACTACATAAGAAAATAGTTAATTATTGCAGGTTGAAGGCCTTATTTGCACTCAAAACACTTGGCCTAATTCCATAATTGTATCGATCAGTATCAATGAGCCTAAACAGCCGCCATATTTAAGCGCGTATCGCAATGAAGATCGATGGCCTGCCACAAGACAAAACCGCCCTGTTCTTGAATATGCCTGCTGCTTTAGACAATCCGACTGAGACATGTATATATATAGTGTGAAGACGATCTCCGTGCTGTAGCCGGTTCGGGATGGATGCGAGTAGCAGGAGATCAGTCGTCTGGCCGTTCATTGAGAGAGGCCTTTGTCCACCAGTGGACCGATAGGGGCTGATAATGATTATGATAAATCAGAACACAAAAATCGATCTAGTGCCTGAATATTAAAAAGATATTTTGCGCTAGACATGCCAGAGTAACTGTACTCGATTTAATTATGGGAGGCCTTAGATTGCAAATTAGAGAGATAGTTGAGATTATAGGCTAGTCACTTATGAACGAACTCAAAACATCATAGTCAACGAATTGGGATTTCAAAAGGTGTCTGCGAGGTGGGTTCCGCGACTGTTTTCAGTCCAACAAAAAAGGACGCGATTGACTATCTCACGTGACTGTTTGGAGTTGTTAGAACCCGATGCAGTAATCTGCATCGGCTGCAAAAAATCATTTATTTGAATCGATTTTTTACAATGAACGAAATATTGGTTCATTACTGTACGCCAGAAAAAAAACAACAATCGAAACAGTGATGAAAACCTAGTTCACCACCCCCTAAAAAGACCCAGGCGATTTTGTTGGCAAATAAGGTAAAGGCTTCAGTATTCTGGGACTCGAAGTGTGCGATTATGATTGATTATCTTAAAAGTTTACGAGAGGAAATAAAAGAAAAACGTTCAGAAGTGCTCAGAAGAAAAGTCCTGTTTCATCAAAACAACGCCGGTGTTCACATGCCTGTGCAATCAATGGCTGAAATCCACTATTGTGGCCTTACCTAGTACCGCATCCGCCTTATTCACCTGATCTGGCACTGGCACAGTTTTTTCTGTTCCCTAACCTAAAAAGCACTTGGGAGATCAAAGATTTTCTACAAACGACGAGGTCGAAACAGCAGTAGATGCATATTTTGACTCTAGGGAAGAATCATTCAACGGTCTAAATGCTTTAAATGGGAGATGGCAAAAGTGTATCGAACCTGATGGTCATTATGGTGAAAAATAAAACATCACAACACGATCATTGTTCTCTGAACACCAAAAACTTATAATATGATGAACATATAGCGAACATGCAAATATACATTAATTTTTATTCCTTTAGATGTATTGATCGACGTCGATAAAATATTGCACAGATACTAAATTAACAATGGAATCCACGATGAATATACGTTCAGATACGACTCCATTGTCATTTTTATATATCTTCTATTACTTATTGTTGGCGGCCGTCCTACGCTGCGTCTCAAGTCGGATTCACGGTCAATGCCTCAAAATGTCAACGTCTGACATTAAAGAATAAACCAAAGTCAACACAAAAACAAGGGAGTTGACTCCTGCCACAAAAACAACTCATTTAAATAACACCACAACTTAATAATGATGTAACTTGAGATTAAATAATGTACTTTTTTATTTTAATAATGTATTTAGAGTTTTAAACGGAACCATTACAGTTTCATCTCGTCAGTCTGTCCGTCCGTAGGTCACAAACGTTCCACTCGGCAATTATTGGGACAGTATGTTTGAAACTTGGCAGGGAAATGTGTTTTATGAATAAAGTTATATAGCATGAATTTGAAAAATAAAATGATTAGGGGCAGCACTCCATACACGTAGCTGACGGTGACAAAAAAAATATTCGATAGGGATATCCGTGTGAGAGGACATCGAATTGGTCTTTCTAAATGGTATGGAAGTTTCTAAGAAAGGTTTTCCGATCATGCAACTATTTTGTAAGATTATTTTACCTGTTCGTATTGAATTAGTCGTCCGTAGGGCTTAAAAAGTATCGGTAACTACGGCAGACAACACGGTAGGTAACACTGAATTGTTGTTTAAGGGCCTTATACACTAGTTCGAATGCGTCGTCCACACCGGGAGTCCCGCCGCCCACTATTTAGTTGGTGGGGCGTAAAGCGCGTAAGTTATGTTGTTTTCGCCCGGCCGGTTATCACGTGCGGGCCGCTGCGGTGGGCGCGGGGCTCGGGGAGCATTGTTGGTCTCCGTCACCGATAGTCCATCTGCTACTAATTGGGCCCAGGCAGCGACACTCGGATTTTTTAGATAACTCTCATTAATTTCAGTATTTATATGTTTAAGATTGATCAGCCATTACTAAGTACAGCCGCTGTAGGTGACAAGATTAGACAAGAACTAAGGTCCTCACTAAGGCAATCGGTAGTGGCATGCGACATTGCAGCTAAAATAACCCGCCACGAGGATTAGTTTTACCTGACTCTCGGCTCTCGCTGACATGAGGCCGCCACAATGTAACAGCTATGCCGCTACGTTTTGTGCGATCTGCGCGTCTGCAGTAGCTCATCGAAGGGGAGGAACCAGGAGGTAACGTGACTGCACAAACATTAGAAAATTTTCACGAGCGACGGTTTATGGGCAGATGCCAACCGCTCGTTCGCCACCTTACATCATGTACTTATATCATAATGAAGAGTGTGCTTTGAACCAGATGACCGAAGTAAAACAACTTCTTTAGTTATACGAAACGTAACGGCCTATTAGAGAAATAACATGTCTGCTCACACAACTCTCTCTTTCTCTCTCTTCCCCTACAGCGACTCTCTATCTTCCCTAACTTATAATTATCTCCCTCTCAACTTGCGTTGGATTCGCACGATCACACTTTTCGTAACGTAACATAAGAAGAAGTGACAATTTAAGGAGGCCCGATGGCTGATTATATCAATGCGAGAATTACGCATTGTATGAAAGTCAAGACGTTCTTTACTCCACCTTATACTTATTTTGGCGTACCTATTATAAATCGATAACTCTAGCTGCATGCGCGACAAAGTTTGACGTCGTAGACATTCGGAGTCATAACAAGTCGTCTCTTTCACTCCATCGGGCAATACGTTCACAGATCATACAGATTACAGAACTGTTATCACGTAAAATCATATCGTCTGTACACCGACTGATGGAGGGGGAGGTAGTTGACAGCGTATCCAGTTACAACTTAGCAATATTACATTGATCCTCGCACTTCACAGTGATACCTGATAGCTGACGATTCGTAATAGTATTTGTAAACGCTATAAGCGCAATAGAACAACATTGTAACATACCGTCGATCGCTGGTGCATCTGGCGGGTAGCGGCGCGGGGGGGTAGGAAGTGGCGGTTGATTTATAAGCGGGGCTTTTCTGTTAGCTGTTGGCGTGGATTTAATTAGCCGATCACACGGAAGGATGCTGCGAGCGAGATAAGGCCGAAGACAGACAGGTGCTCTGTAATCTGCGCGGCCTGCGCAGATCGTCTCGTTGTCTAGTGGCAAGCATGTTGAACCACAGGGAGTTCTTTGTTTTAATTATAGTTCGGAGTCGGAAAGTTGGCAGTGCCTCACGCCCGAGCCTCGGGGAACACGGGCCGTCGGTCCTGTGCCTAATGAGTGTCCGGCCGCGTCGGGCCGCCGTCCCGTCGGAATAGTATTGAGGGGGCCGTGAGTGCACTCGTGTCGACGAGCACACGTGTATACTAAGTATATATACTAAGTACACACTGGTACTTACTGCTCAGTTGGTACGCGCTTATATATCCCAGAAAAAAAAACAATATAATCATACTCATACTATAATACATTTTATAGTATACAAAGTGGGCGGGAACTGTCATAAAGATGATGAGAAGTCATGAGATTAGAAGAGATTTAATATTTATGAGTTTTCATTCCACGTATACGTTTCGTATAAACATCAGCGGAGATAATCACATCATCCGCCTAACCTCTGTTTGTGCAGATGTTTATTGGAGTTGGCGTTCACCAAAATACTCTGACCGTGTAATAAAACATAATATACAGAATGAAATGTTGTGAACTGCGCCTTAAAAGCAGCGCTATATTACGGGCAAACTTTGAAATTAATAGTTGTGAGTTAGTTCTGTGAACAGGAATCCTCTTGTAAACGCTTGCAGTGTTCCGTCTTGTACCGCGCCTCGCCTGGCCACTCGCAGCAGTGTGTGTCGCACTGTGCATGTGTGTGTGCGGCACACGTGTTCGTATTACTTGTTGCTGTTGCTCATATGTGGTGTCCTCACTAACAACATCCGGCTCGCGGCTCACTCTCTCTGTGGCAGTTATTCTCCGATACAACAACGACACTATCAGTTCACAGTCGTGGTAGGATGTCGGTACCGGGGCAGACAATCGGCAAACCGTGATGAGGTTGCCCACATGAGGTTAAGCGTCCGGCTCGTGACTTGTGGCACTTGAAGATGCTCTCAAATATTATAAAATGGGTCACAGGAAACTTACAAACCACACGAAACATGACAGCGTAGTTGCCAGTTTGTGGCTAAATCGTGCAAGTGAGAAGTGCCCTCCAGGTTATGCCTTTACCTCTGACCACAAATAAGTGTAACAGGGATACAAAAGAGAATATATTTCTATAAGCGTAAGTACGCCAAGTTTAATTGTCACAATTAAGCCGATTTTGCTCTAAAATTCATGACACGCTACATAGATCATACATTTATCTAAGGATATTCCTGCTTATCGCTATGGAGTGGATACGGAACCCAGTACTACGCAGCACGCATCTTTCATGTCCTTTTGGAATAAATTTCAATCGACATATTTATTACCTACACACTCATGGGTTTTCAATTATCCACAGTAACTCAGGTAACAAATGGGGCCGTGATGTGTGCGGTAACACTTTATATCTTTAATGTCCGCTCCTCGTATCGTAATTAATACTGTAACTTCTCCGATGGGAGTGAATTGTAAATCATTTTTAACGCAAACAGTTTTGTGTCTGATTGGGAAATATATTCAGCCGGGCGGGTTGAACGGTCAGTTATTAATCTGTTGAATGTTATACAGATAAGAATAGTTAAAGAATAACACGTGACTCATCTATGCGAGGACATGTGTTTGTCAAGGTGCTCGCACATGTCGCGGTCAGATCGTCCCGATCGCCAACCAAACAAAATGGCCCTATTTGCAAAGTGGCTAGCCACTACGACGTTCCAGCATAGAGGTAACAAAGCCAGCCTAAAACGCGGCCATCTAAGTCGAAAGAGCTAATGCAACACACTCTCTGTCTCTCTTTTTTTACTCATTTCTTTCTTTTCAATGCGCATGAGAAACTAGATAGACGAGGAAAGTACTGTTTTCGCAACCTCCTTCTCTATTCTCCGAGACGGCTAGTCGCCGTCATATGGCTGCCTATGGCATCCCTTTTCTCTAAATGGATTCCAGCGTCAGAGACGCTACTAGCTGCGTTTGCGTTAATACAATTAGATGCGTTTCAAGAACATAATTTCTTGTGCTACCTGAACAAAAAAGAGCTGTAACTTATTGTAGGGTTAGGTTTCCAGATCGCGACCGGCGATCCCGATCGAGGGACGCATTAAAAAAAAAGTCAACGAATAAGTTAATATAGCAATCAACACAGGAGGAGGAATATCGGTCTAAAAACTAAAGTCCGACCGAACTCTAGTTTTTAGACCGATATTCGTTTACGGGAAGTATCGTGCGGCATACGGTTAACTTCGCGGCTATCTTTAATGGTACTCGTCACATGACTTGATATTGTGTTTTACAACGCACCGCCACCGGTCTTGGGTGAGATCCGATGGGTGGTGGGACTCCGAATACCCACTAAAACCCCGCGGGTGTCTAAGTTGAGGTACCCACGATCTGTCCCATCTAGGGAACACCTCTAAGATGTGTCGGGCCGTGTTCTCAGTAGCGCAACACTTATGGCAGCGTGCCTCCGTCTCTCGGAGGTTAGGTACTATAAAAAATCAAAATTGCAGGATGTAATATATTCCATGGTTATTTATATAGATACATTCTGCAACCAGTGAGGTATTGTGACTTGTTAGATCCCACAAAAGAGACATGTTGATATATGTCATATCTGGGTTATAATATCTATAGATTTGACGTAGATGACGTCAAATTAGAGGTGCAGACGCCGCGACGGGGCGAGCGCGGGGAGGCTAAAGGGGAACGGGGAAAGGTTCCACATTCCAGTGAGATTTCTGGTCTACAGATAACGTGACCATGGACTAGTTATGTGAGTTGTTGTGAGATATAGTACTAGTAAGAATACAAAAGTAATAGGTGTACTTGCTAATATTCCTACCGATGTTATAAATGCGAACGTTTTTATGTACCTGCCTCTGTGTGTTGTACATTTGCGCAAAAACTATTCAACGGATTTGGCTGAAACTTAGGGAAATTATTGATTACTTCGAATACAAAAAAAAAAAAATGTTTCCCATAGAATAGACTTTACCCAAGTGACACCGAGGGTTCGCTCACAGTTCACACACAACACCTAAGGGTACACCTAGTGTAATGGTATCGTACGCGCAGACCCGACGCAACTCCACCTGAGAGAACAGCGCGCCGAGTGGGTATTGTAATAACGCAGCCTAATTTTGATTGCCATCATTAGCTGTATATACTAGCTCGTCTGCATGCAGAGAGTTGTTTGATATGTTTTGCTATACTAGCTCGTCTGCATGCTGAGAGTTGTTTGATATGTTTTGCTATACTGGCTCGTCTGCATGCAGAGAGTTGTTTGATATGTTTTGCTATACTGGCTCGTCTGCATGCAGAGAGTTGTTTGATATGTTTTGCTATACTGGCTCGTCTGCATGCAGAGAGTAGTTTGATATGTTTTGCTATACTAGCTCGTCTGCATGCAGAGAGTTGTTTGA
>JAFELO010000009.1:231656-246464 GCA_017140195.1 Eumaeus atala | reverse complement strand
ATATGTTTTGCTATACTGGCTCGTCTGCATGCAGAGAGTTGTTTGATATGTTTTGCTATACTGGCTCGTCTGCGACAGCGAAGTCTATAAATTTTTGCAGGTCATTTTGCAGTTTCAGATGCCCTTTCAGATGGAACGACACTCCGCTCTGGAATTGAAAAATTCTAATAAACCGTTGAACTTACAGATCGTGAAGTTCCGGGCTTGAGATCTCTCAAGACTTCGGGACCTGTGGTCGGACATGTTTACCTCTGGACCGTGGTAGTCAGCACCCATAACAATAACCACACAGTACAGATTCAGTTTTAATTGTCACAAGCAGTCCGTCCCCGCTTCGCACGAATATACCATGAAATATGGAAAAAACTCATTGATTTACAAAAATGTAAAAGTTATAAATATTAATTTCGGCCGCGGAAGCATTACGCGTTACAAGGACAACAAATTCAATTGATGACAGAACAAAGCCAGTCGGGACAGCTAGATGCATAGATAAGGATTTACATTGATATCTTTTCACACCTTTGGTTACATTATCGAAATTTTCATAATCATTAAAACATTATAGAAATTTTGTATAAGTAGCCTATTCTCACCACAGATAATGTAGGATATTAATGATACAATAATTTTTCATCTCAGTCCAGTGGCATGTTATATATATATTCAGTGGCATGTTATGTATAACAAACAAACCGAGTACTATCAATGAAATGTTCCCGCTGTATATTTGTTTCTCATGTAACCTACATCATTACTCAGGCGATGTTACGTGACAGCGTCATCTGTCATTGCCTAACATGGCGTGAGGGCGCGCGTCGCCCTTGCTCATGTGACGTATCGTAGTGTATGCACATTATTGTACCTGTAGCATGCATAGTTCCTGGCACGTCGCATCGAGGAACTTAACAGGTACGTCAACTACAGGTTGATGGAGTCACATTTGAAGGTAGTCCTCGATTTCTACGTAGTAGGTAGTGCAGTGCCATGCCACGCTCAGACGATGCCGCCGCAAACTAACAGCTATACTGTCGCACTTCGTGCTGTTGACGAGATTCCGGTGGCTCATTGGAGGGTAGGAGGGAAGGACAGGAAGGATGTCTATGGTCGTCAGTAGTCATCAAAATTCTTATGGGAGGTGAAGGTGCTCAATTCTTAAATCCGCTATAGGCCAAGTTTTGTGCCAGAATGCCAAATGTCAGATCCGCGTCGTTATGTATTCCGCGCGCCGCATGTCCTTGACTGTGTCCGTCTGTGTGTTTGTGTTCGAGATGAGAGAAATTGTATGTGTAGGTACTAGATAAATGCAGCGCGGAAACTTTCAACTCACCCGGAGACGCCGGTTGCTTTACATGTCTCCTCAGCTCTGAATAAATATACCTAAGCATTTTAGGCCCGGGATGGATGCGAGTAGCATGAGATCGGTCGTCTTGGCGTTCATTGAGAGACGCCTATGTCCAGCAAGGGACCGACAAGGGCTGATAATGAAAAAAATTAAAAAAGCATTTTATAACCATACTTTCTATATTTACACATTGCTGAGCCCCTCGGGTGACCCACCACACAATCCTGTTGATGTTACCCCTGCCTCCAGGATAGACATGGTATCCGCTTATGAAGTGATAAGGACCGAAGAAGGTAATCTCTTTTGTGTAATGATAGGAGTAGGTTAGCCTACGGAGAAAGCCAAGTTTGATGAAGAGAAGAAATGAGTAGAAAGTGAGACACTGCTTTTCCCAAAAAAAATTTTTTTTTGAAATAAACATTTGTTCATCCCGACGGGATGGATCTCGAAATATCATTAGTTATACAAAGAGATACTATAAGTATTACTTGACGACCAGCTGGCCCAGTATCCCAGTTGGTAACGTGGAGTGCAAGTCCGCGTGTTACGCCGGAGGTCGCGGGTTCGAATCCCGCCTTGGTCATGGATGGACCGTAAGAACTAATGTTTCAGGTACTAGACAACGGAAATATATTTAATATTTTTGTATACTTAAGAATTCTTACATATTTAAGGTTTTTATTATAGAAATACATATATATTTTTTTGTAAAAATCGTAAATATATTTCCGTTGTCAAGTGACTAGGACTAGGCTGACTTGGTGTGATAAGTCCACAGGTATTATTATTATTATTATTATTATTATTATTATTATTATTATTATTATTATTATTATTATTATTATTATTATTATTATTATTATTATTACTACTATTATTATTATTATTATTATCAGTATTGTAAGAGCAATTAGCAATAATAATAACGCATAGAGTATCATTAAATAGGTCTATTTGAATGATGGAGGTTTTTGATTATTAGAATATTTTTAGTTTGTACCAAATCGATTTGGTGGTTTAAAAGATATGCAACTTTTTGGTTTTCTGTAATTTTGTAAGGTTTCCATTTATTTAATAACGACAACAACCACACATCTTCACGCCACCTCCCTAATGGGGTAGGCAGTGAGAACGGAAAGCCATATAGCACGATCCTCACAAACCTGCCTTGCCTCCTCCACATTGACTACTCTCTGCATACAGACGCGCCGGTTGCAAAAGCCCTTGACGCCACCTGCGGACAGTACCTGATCAACCTGATCAAGATATGTCAGTCTTGGTTTTTCTCGGGGTCTCAACCCTTCCACATCTGCATTGTATATCTGCTTTGTTAACCTACTTTTATTTATTCCGCGGTAAAATGGCACAGATCGCTGCCGCAGGTCTGGTTACCCCATGTATACCTGACCCCTCTCCATCAACCAGACCATTTTGATAAACATCGACCTGTGATCGGTCTTGTTTAGCGCCATACTATTATTTATTGCTGTTTGCATGCCTAACCGCTATGTAAGTCCATCAACTTATAACCACTTTATACGAAGTGCAATGCGCGCTCGACGCGCGCCTGCGTCACGGTCAGCAGAGGCCACTCAGCGGACAGCGCGGCTGTTGGTAAACGCAGTGTGTGCGGCTCGGAGCGTGTGCCGCGGCCCACGACCGATCTCCGTCGTCGGGGGTCGGCTCCACTTTCCCCGGCGCAGATGACTGACCAGTTCGGTCAGATAGCGCTCTACTTGCTGACGTGCTTGTAAACACTCATTGCAGACTTCGTGTTCCTTTTAAGGCTCCGCAGCCAAATGGAAAAGACGGAACCCATATGATTTCGTCATGTCCGGGTCCGTTCGGCATTGTTGTGTTAGTGTCACACTCCCCCTTCCCCTCTAACTCTTGAAATATCGACGAGAAAGTTTAATAAAATTGGGATCATTGAATTTGATACGAAAATTTTGACAAGAAACATGTTTTTCGACGTCGAGCAAATGTTTTGGTGACAACATCATGTTATATGAGTAAACGTATAAACGTTATATGATTACTTATATATCATTAGGTTAGGTACTGTTTACTCCCCCCACCATGGTTCAAGTCTTGTCGTGGCGGTGGGGCCCAGTAGCCGGGGGTGAACCCAGGCGAAGCCGAGGCGAGTTTCGTGTAACAGTCATATATGTAAATACTTACTTAGTCATATGGTAGTTATATACAAGTCGGCGATTTGACTACATATAAAGTTACTCAGTCTGCCTGTTTGAAATTGTAATCGTTGTGTTACTGTCATTTAAAGATGATTTGATTACTTTGAACGGATTCATTATATTTACAACGGAATATACATGACACGATAATATTTTATTTTGTTATTTGAGGTGATAAAACCATTTCATTAATTAAAGATCTTCGCGCAATCAAATTTACTGTTTAATGGTAGGTACATTTGTAGCAAATATTTTATGCGCTCCCAAAATTTTAATGTATCTATGTTTTTTATTAAAAATTTAGGAAGCAATTTCCGTTATATGACGACTATATATGAAATGTAAAACTGCACGTCATTAATTTACACAGCCTTATTGAAATAAAGTGAATCATTATCAGCCTTTTAGACACGTTTTAGTTCCCAACCTTAACACTCGTGGCGTTGCTGGACATTACAACAGCAATGGCGTCGATTGTAGAATATAGAGATAAAAAAAACCCAGATAGGTTCGAGGGTTTAGGCGGATGCTACGCTCCCAACTAAGCCTATGTGGTTAGGTTTTTTATTTGCACTCAAAACACTAGACCTTATTTCTTTTGTGTATCGATAACTATCACACCTTAAAATCAAGAGATTTAATGAGGCTAAACGTTATACTACCGGGGACAGGAAGTGTAGTTTCTAGAGGAATAATCTCCAATACTGTGATACCATTAGATATAACCCTATATCTACCCTCCACTCGCTATTTATGAACAATAAATATTTATGAATGAGATTACAAAGGTATAGAACATAACACCTCCAGACAGCAAGATATAATAAGTACTGTTTGCGTTCAGGTATTTTTAATGTTTCGTGACATCAGGCCACATGTCATCTCAGTCCACCCGTGATCATAGTTGCTGTAAAGCTTCTGAAACGACGAGCTAGTTAAATAAGCCCGTAAGCGATAAAACCCGTAAAAGCAGCTTTATTGTAATAATCAGGAGAACCAATTTTAAATGTGAATAGTTAACAACAATATTTTGGTACAATATTTGCAACAGTACGTAATATTACTGCAGATACAGTTGTGTAAATAGAATAATATAGATACACACACATGTATCCACATCATCAATTTTTCATCACACATTGCCCCAGTAGGTTAAACATCACTCGTTCCTGCCGCCAGGTCTCTGGCAGCTCAAAAGGCTCGTGGTTTTCCCGTAATTTTAAACGGCCCTTGTAATGCCTTTCGTAAGTTCAATGCGTGCGCTCTCGATTAGAGTAAACATATAGGGGCCCAGTCTCTTCAGAGATGCCAGTCGCAGAGGCACCGAGTAAACTTTCGTTTTACCACTCACACGAGACTGCCACACATTATAAACGTAATCGGGTGCTCTGTTACTGATAGATTCGGGAGCCGGGCAGTTCGGTCCTGGTGGTCCACGGACCACTGAAACCACCATTGACCTACTGAAACCCCAAATAGATTTTCGGTTTAATCGCAAGTCCCACACGCCCATTCGGAAAGCATTTCCACTCGAAACCAAAATACCTCGATAATATTGTGGACTATTCAAAAATATAAAGGCGCGAAATGCTAAACTTCGCTGAAGCGACTACGTCATGTTCAGATAAAAAAAATTCTGCGCCCAAATGAAGTCACAAATTCACACGTGAGAGAAGTGAGAGTTCTCCGATGTACAATCTGTGCGCGAGCAAAGTGGCCGCTTTCCATGCGCGTGCGCCGAACGCGCATAACGGGCCGACCCGCCGCGCACATTGCACGTGTTGCGCGCCATCTCGGAGCCGCGAGTGACTGTGCTTACGAGAAATTCCGAGTGTTGTCAGTTGTGTGGTGAAAATATTACTGTATGCCATTAGGATAACTACAACGGTAAGTTTTAAGAGCTTTATGATTTATTCAATGGTGGCGGAATCGTCGTCCGCTACGCAGTAAACTGCAGTAAAAACTGTCGTATGCCCCATTTCACGACTTCATTGACTTCTATGAATCGTTAGAAACGGTCCAGCGGCAGTTTACTTAGAAGATAAATACGCAGTCGCAGCATCAAACATACTATGCTATGTTCAGGTGAAACATTAAATATAATATCGCATACGCAGGAAAAAATAAGTGACATCTGAAATAAGGCTTTTAGGCTTTGACTTTCTTGTACATTCATAAAAATATTTTGCTGACCTAAAATTAATTTTATTACCTGATCTTAAATATAAATAAATGTTTTCGTAGCTTTATTGTAATAATCACGAGAATTCACAGTAAAATATAAATTAAGATATGAGAATAATATCATGTTTTATTTCCTAGCATATCACTCATTCAATGGAGAGATGATGGTTGAATGTCTACAAGAGATATGTTGTCCAAATAAGTTAATTAGAATATAATTAGGCACACAAAATAACGTCGTAACAATGGGTTTTTCAGTTCACAATAATTAATTATTGCATAAACAACTGAATGTGAAAAATATAAACTTGCAGAACTCAATTTGCTACCGACGTGCTTAGTATGAACTACGAATGTCAATCACTGATATTCCGCAGCTGGGTGCCTATTGTAGAGTAGGTGGGCCTTTTTAGAACATTCCTGAAGTGTTCTATTTGACCAACATAATGCTTAAAAGTATAGAAAACTTGACATCGAAATTAATACACGTTTGCTAATCACATCACCAATGTATACCCATGTACCTACTTTGAAAAGAAAATGATATAGGTTTATGCATACAAATTTAATAACACTTAATTAAATATTTCCAGAGACACAATAAATCATACCTCTGTGGTAAACTTAATGTGAAAATAAAGTGTAATGTTCACAATGGAGTTATTATATCATTTATGTTAGATTACCCTCATTTGAGATCAATCCGCGACGCCAAGTCAACGACCGCCGCCGCCGAAGTAGCGCACTTACATCTACAACATTGACAATCCTTCACTTCACAATTAAGGCGAAATCGATTCGTTTAGAATCGATTAAAATACGGTTTAACATGTCAGCTCAGTTCTCCCGAGCGGACCCAGCCCTCTCAAATAGTTGGTGTCGCGGTCATGATAAAATCAATCGTAGATGAGAATCGTAGATTTCGAGAGGTAGCTGAGCTCTGCTTAATTTATCCCTTCCAGTCAATCATCAACTTAGGCCGTGTTAAAAATGTTCACGTGCTGGATGGAGTTGCCTCTCGTCAGTGCTGCATCCGTTTGCAATTCGATAAAGTTTACGCGATTTCTCCCCGCACATCACTGTCAGCTATAATTTGTCCGCTGTTACACGATATCTTTGATATACATAATTTAAAGCCCGATCAATAAAATAAATATAGATTTGTTGAATGTTTTATAATATTTATAGACATACTATAAAAAAGTCAAACGAAGCTGTTTCTGTATGTGATCGATTTTCTCAAAGACTGGTGAAATCCCCAGGGAAATCGTATTTTCTTACGTTTTACAGCCATGGATAGAGCGGTCCTCAAGAAGTTTTCAGTGTATAGGGTTCGGGTACCAATTTATTTGGTATGGCCCGCAAGCGATACAGCCTCTGGTGATCGCGAGGCCGGGGCGGATCACAGCGGCGCACATATGCTGTATACCGTCGGACATATTATCCTAAATTAACATGAAATATATAGAGAGACAACAGACGAGAGTATTAAAATATATAGAGAGACAACAGACGAGAGTATTAAAATATATAGAGAGACAACAGACGAGAGTATTAAAATATATAGAGGGACAACAGACGAAAGTATTAAAATATATATAGAGACAACAGACGAGAGTATTAAAATATATAGAGAGACAACAGACGAGAGTATTAAAATATATAGAGACACAACAGACGAAAGTATTAAAATATGCAGAGAGACAACAGACGAGAGAATTAAAATATATATAGAGAGACAACAGACGAGAGTGTTAAAATGTATAGAGAGACAACAGACGAGAGTATTAAAATGATAACGAATGAAATTACTGTATGTGCTATATAATTATAATAAAGATCTGCACCGCAAGGTTAAGTTTGATAATTCCATATTTAACTCGAATAGCGCATGCCGCCCCGTGCTTCACACTTTCGTCCCTTTTCACGTAATCACTGCCGCAAAAATCCAGCAACCGAGTGGAAAGATGTTACATAACAAAAAGCTGCAGAATATCAGAACCAATTTCTTTTCGTGGAAACAACTTTTAGGACGTCACTAGTGTCGCATGTCTAAATGTTAAAATACCGAAAACACCATTAAAGAAAATTTATGTAAAGTTTGGCGAAGTATTTTCCGATCAGGAAACCAAAGGCATGCGTGGACTTCTATAGCAACACATCACGTTTTCCTTCGCAAGTTACGTTGACAGACTCAAATTCGAAGAAAATTTTAAAACCATTTTAGGAGGTACACCGAATAGGAATCGAACACGGAGCCGCCGTACCCCAGCTCTCACTACTGAGACTCAGTTCCTGAGGCTTTTGTTTCCCGACCGCGCCACACTTATTTCAGGATTCAAAACACGTGAAGTTAAATTGTTCAGTGGTAGATAAGTATATTTGTTCACGTTAAATGTAGGTACATCTGTACGTGCATTTATGATGAAAAAATAAACAAGTCTAGCTCAATTACAATGCAATAAAATTACAATACCCTTGTTATAGTACTGTTGGGAAATCATGTTGTTGGATATCATCGAGCACAAAGTTACATGCATCATATACAATGCGAACGAGGAAGGGTGCAGCTACAGGAGGACCAGAACTAAGGACTGACATATGCCCACGCCGATTACGTTGACCCCGACCGAAGGTGGCTGTCGAGAGGTTTCGCATTAGGCGTGTTTGTAAGAAGAGTCATCGCGCTAGATATTGCAAATGGTGATATGATCTATCTACTGTGGACTACGTAGAGGATTGGAGGAGGGAGTGCCATGCATAGCACGACACTACATCCTCCTGTGCAACGGAATTGGGCCGGCACGACCGAGGAGGTACCTCTCGCTCACATAATGCCGCCGGAAAGTGACATCTTCAGTGTCGCGTTTCGTGCGGCTCGTGAGTAGCCGGTGGCCCATTGGGGTAGGGGAAAATGAGGGCAACGCATCGGCATTGTAATTACGTGGATTTTCATGGGCGTCGGTCGTTGTAAAAAGACTCCGATTGCTCGTTTGCCTCCTTATTCTATTAAAAAAAATGGATGTGGAGGAAAGGAGCAGATCTATCTGGACTGTTTTGGAGGAGTGCTAGTGGGAATGTAGTTTCGGTGTACGAAACAGAATTCCATTTTTCGCCGTCAATACCTTAAGGCGTTTCAGGAGTAATTTCCTATCGCACTAACCGCCATTGTGGTACCAGTTGCCCTCGTTATTTCAGTCCCGATGCTAGGGTTCTTCAAATAAAGGGCTTGCTACCATCTAGAAGACAAGGCGCACGCGAAACCTCGGATTTTATGGATGTTTGAGGGCGGTAGTTCGACTTCTTGTTGGCATTCGTCTTCTTGTTAAATGGAAATACCACTACTTGATTAATTACAAAATCTCAGAAACTACAACACCTACAAACGTGAAATTTGGCAGGTCCCTTTAAGGGTGCAGACATCCACTAATTATTTAAAAAAATCCACTCCTAATGGTTCGTTGGTAGTACGCGGGTGAAACCGCGAGGGGCTGTTAGTCTATATTAATTTTATAAAGGGGATACACTTGATTGTCCGTTTGCACCTATCAAATCTTTTACCACTGGAATTGAAGATCCTCGCTGATGAACACAGGCTATGTAACATTTTCTAAAACGTTACATATCCTTATAAAAACTTCGATAATGTACATAAAGGTGTGCAACAACTATCAAAGTAAATCCTTATTGACAACTAGCTGTCCCGACGTTGTTAGAAATTGAATATTTATCACGTGGTAACGTGTAATGTTCGCGAGCCCGAAATTGAAATTTATAACATTTGTACTTTTGTAAATCAATGAATATTTGCCATATTTTGTGAAGTATCCGTGCGAAGGGCGGACTGCTTGTGTGGAAAATTGTCGTGCCACAGTGTCAGTTACTTTACTCCTCCGAAACGGCTTTACCGATTTTTACCAAATTTTATATGCATATTGAGTAGTCTGAGAATCGGCTACTACCTATTCTTCATACCCCCTAAGTTACCGTAGCTACGCGGGTAAAATCGCAGAGCGCTAGTGGCAGCTTGTTATACTATAAAAATAATGCCGGTTGCGAAAGTCTGCAGTAAAAAAGCTTTATCTAATCTCGTCCGAGCGGTACTAGCAGGTATTACGCCGGCGATGAGTACTGATGATGACTTCTCATAAACAGTGTCCATCCAGACGCGACGCCCCAGTGAGCGGGACTGCTGTAGTGGCCCCTGGGTCACGTGAGTACTACCTACCTGTACCTGTATACAGTGTACCGCATACATATTAATGAGAGCTGAACATGAAGCTACATACACACATTACATACACCCGGCCAAGTGCGAGTCGGGCTCGGGCAGGGCTCCGTACCAACGGGAGTATAGTGACAACTTGTAAAATTTCACATTCAATGTAAGTTACACTTTCGTAAGTTTTGTATATAAGCATCTATAAATAAAGGTTGGTAATGGAATTCGGCCTAACCAAGAAAATAAATCGCCTCTTTGGTGTAACCGTGCGGGTATCGCCTGTTAAGACCGCTAGCCGCGTGGGGACCTGGCTTCGATCCCCAGGTCGGGCCACTATTATTAAATGTGTTCAGATTATTCTGAACATGTCTTACATTGTCCGGTATTGGAATGTGCCCGAAGTGGCCATGGGCTTGCCGCCTATGACATCATGGGCCTCAGTAGCTTGGCTAATCGTGGGGATGTTAGTATATCTACTGGGCTTACGAGTTGTGGATGTACAAGCACACGTCTGTCTACCTATTCGGGGATAATAGGCGTGAAGGTTATTTTTTTTCCAAGAAAATAAACAAAAAATAAACATTTTTATTTTCAGCCATTGATTGCACAGACGTGTGAAGACGGGCGCTATCTTGATGAAACAGGGATTTTCTGAGCCGTCCCGGACGCTTTCTTTTTATTTCATCTTGTGAACCACGCAGTAAGATACATCAGTGTTTACAGTCTGACCCCCTTCAAGATAATCAATCACAAGAACTTCCTTCGAGGCCCGGAGTACTGAAGCCATTACCTTATTTGCCGACAAAATCACCTTAGCTTTTTTAGGGGGTGGTGAACCAGGTCTGCTCCACTGTTTCGATTGTTGTTTTGTTTCTGGCGTACTGTATTTAACCCATGTTTCGTCCATTGTTACAAAACCGATTCAGAAATCATCGGCATCGGCTTCAAATAACTTCAAGCAGTCACGTGAAATAGTCAATCGCGTCCCTTTTTGTCAACTGAAAGCAGTCGCGGGACCTCGCAGGCACCTTCTGGCAACCAAATTCGTTGAATATGATGTTTCGAGTTCGTTCATAAGAGATCCCTATAATCTCGGCTTCTCTCTAGTTCTTAATCTGCGGTCTCGCATTATTAAATCAAGTACATTTTCAACATTTTCGTCAGTAGTGGATGTCGAAGGCCTTCCTGAGCGTGGTTCATTTTTCACACTCTTTCTACCACGCTTGAATTCTGCTATCCATTTTTTGACGGATGAATAAGACAGAGTAGAACCTCTTAAAGTACTGATCATCATGGATGGCTTCCGGTGAGAGCCCCTTCTTATGGAGGTATTTTATGACGGTACGCTGTTCGATTTGCTCCCTTTGCAGAAACTATGTCTGATTGCTTTGTTAAAAAATTATAAAATCGCGACGTAGTGTGCGATAATGCACATGTTTCGAACTTCACACAATGAACTACTTTGAACTGAGCTAAATAATGAAGGTAGATTTCATTTTAAGTATTGAATTAATCTGTGTTAGGCTGAGTACTTTTCAATCCACCCTCGTACAATTTACCAGGTTGCGGAGTTTTCCCTTCATCTGCATCGGTTACTTGCCAAATCACATAATTCTAAGTCACCGGCCCACAGGTTTTAGTTACCTTTTGATTGGCAGGTAAGATCTTTCCTGACACAGCTACAAACGGACAGACAAAGTGATCCCAGGATGAGGGTAGGTGCTGTTTCTCCGTCCTTAAACATTTGCAAAATATACAGATAAGCACCGTTACCGTACTTCAACAAATCCTTCCCAGTGGGCCATTGGACTCTTCAATGCATAAGCTTGTGCTCCGATTGCTCATTTGCCCACCATGTTTCGTAATCGTCGTTGTAACGCTTCTTCTCGTACCCTGTACGCCTGGTACACCGGTCCAGCTCCGGGCGCGCGAGGTGTGTATTGGTTACGGAATTGCTCGGGCGGCGGGCGGCGGGCGGCGGACGCTGTTGCGCGCCGATATCATTACGGGCCGGTGGCCGGTGGCTTGCGGTGCTTGCCCGGCTATTGAGGCGAAACTGTCAATAATACGCCGCACAGACCAACCCACACAGAGCGCTTTTATTGTGTAGCTATTTAATCTCGTACTTCTACTCGATGACAGCGTCGGAAACTTCGGTATCCGTAGTAACATTTTAGGGGTTTATTCATGAAACGATTGAAGGCATCTACAAAAAATATAACCAATGAAATGATTTACTTCAGAATCATATTCGTTCTTAAAGAGTAAACTCCAGGCCACACTCAGTTACCCAGTCGCAGACAGTTTTTTACGTAACAACTACAGAATGAACAAACATACAATAAATTACAAGTCGGATGTAACAATTAAGTAATAGCTGAATGGATAGAGGATCTCTTGTCAATAGGTTTTCACGCAAATTCGAGCCACCTCACTACTTAGCAAAAAATTATGTAAAATTCACGTTAATTGTCGTGCCAAGTGGTGACTAGGTGCGCGAATTTCGGAATTGCGCTGCATCAAAGTGTATGCAATATAGTTTTATTGTGGTTTAATAGTAATAATAATAAATTGCTCTCTATTTCAGACGTGGTCAACATGTCTGTTATAAACTACACGATTATCAAACCACATTTAACAATCATATCATCGCTTCGCAAAGTCCGTTCGGCAAAGCTGTCCACCTGATTGTCTGCAAACATTCATGTATTTCCCCTTATGTAGCCATCACTTCACATGGGTGTTATGTTTCCTCGGCCCCGCTGCTATGTGAAACTACTTACTACTTTATCATATTTTGTAAGAGGTAGTACCATGCGGCATTACTACCGGGGAGGTACCTCGCTCACATGATCTCGCCCTAAAGTGACAGCATTCCTCTTGAGTTTCGTGCCGTCTGCGTCTGCATCTGCACGATAATTATGCGGATGTGTATGTGCTTCAGTAGTCTTCAGGAGGCTGTTGCTCGTTTGTCCTACTATATAAAAGTCATACCCCTAATACTATAAAAGAGAAAAACATTTCGTACAAAAGTGTACGTTTTCTATAGTCTCTGGAGAGGCGTACTCTGTGCGGGGTTCCGTTAACCGGCGCGGAGAACAATAATAAATAATTTAGCAGAATTAGATCTGTCGCGACGAAACGCGCCGAGGCGATGCCCTCCCCCTCGAGCGTACTGCTGCGAGCTGACGGTGCGGCACCAGCCGCCCGCCGCCACCGCGCTACTATCTTGTATTTGTGTGAATTTTATCACTAATTTAAAGTTTTCCTGAACGAACTTCGGCTTCGACGACATAATCTGTAACGATTTTTTAAAATTGCTCCTTGCAAACGAGCAGGATATATGTGACTAACGCCGATAAACGCACTGTAACATAGTGTATATATTTTAGTTAATAAACTGAATGTTCAACACACTGTAACATAGTGTATATATTTTAGTTAATAAACTGAATGTTCAACACACTGTAACATAGTGTATATATTTTAGTTAATAAGATAGAAAACTGCTGATCAAACATTCTGTTCGGGTGGAGCCGGAACAGAATATTCCTGATCTACGGCTGGAACATGCTCCGGACCACTGAGACACTTAAATATTTACATTTGACGTCAAAACATTTACTCCTCATTAGAGCACTTGCGTTGACAACGTGAGCAGCGGTAGAGCGCGGCGCGGCGGTACGAGCATAGCGATAGGCCACGTCCGCGCGTGCCGACCTCACCTCAGCGAGCCGCACTTGCACAACGCGCGTCGCGGCGATAGCTTCGCACTCTATAACACCATGCTGAACGAGTGCTCGAGGCCCCTGGTCTCTGCTGACGACTCTCCGCACAACCAGAGCTGATGCTGGTAGGGACGTCGGCCTCTTATACGCGATGCCCGTAATGGGAGACAAAAGCGCAATGGCGTATTAGACACTACGTGCCGGACTTTGCGAGCGGGAGATACCCAGGCTGTGCCAGCTCAGTTCAGCTGCAATGTAGCAATGGCTTATCAGGACACGGGACGAACGGGATATGGCGACATCTCAAACAACTGACCTGCGACGAAAACAGATAGCTGCAGTATAAGAGGTTACCCGCCCCGAAGATATGAATAAGCCCTAATATAAATAAGCTAATTATATGTAGACCTCGTACGTGTGTACATACGTGCAGAGCGTTAACATGCACAGTCAGTGCGTGTGGGAATCAGCTCAGTGGTGATCAAATGCCAGCCGCTAATTGTGCGACTTGCTCGTGTGAACTGCCGTGTGCCAACACTTCCTCGTGCTTATCGGAGACATCTCGCTGATAAGGGTCCGTCTTATACGATACACGTATTGTTTACACATTGAGTTGTATTCTAGCGGCATCCGTGCATAATACCTAAGAGAAAACGCGGTCAAACATCGTCCCACCGGCCTAGGACCGAAAAGCGGCCTCTAGTCACTGCAAGAGCGTTTGTTCGCTTTCTGCCGGGTCTAGCGACAGGACAACCTGGCTACGGGCCGGATCCCATCAGCAGCTAAAGATTTTTACGGTGTGCTGGTCTAAGCCCGTACTTAAACCACACTCTACCGTGACTTAAATAATGTAATGATGGACCGCGCGTGTTTGTTGTTTCACGGCATACAAGTATTAGTTGTTGTGTCAACTTATCGGTAGGATGTTAGATCTATATCTAAATAATGTTTTGATTGAATAGACAGTATAATTATTATTTTCTTTTATAATTGCAATAATATGCGAGTGGGGGAAGGAGGACAACAAATCGGCATACTAATTATGTGGCTCCGATTTCTTGTTGCACCCTATTCTATAAAAAAGTGCGGCAAACATTGTAGACCGACTGCACGCTACAGACAAACCGACCATCA